>OY982564.1:157458-416639 GCA_963859945.1 Euplagia quadripunctaria | reverse complement strand
ATTTGTACTCCATTTACTGTACAATTATTTAAAATAATCTTTAATTGCACCTACTTCTTCTTTTCGCAGCATCACCCAATGGTTGACTGGTAGAGAATGCCTTAGGCATTAAGTCCGCCAATGTACCAAATGTGCATAAAGTTATAAATAAATAAATAAAAAGACGATTGCCTCATTCTTTGGAAGGGTAATTTCGCAACAATCATTCTAGAAGATAAAAGGACTGTTACTGCAGATTGGTATGTCAGTCATTGTCTACTAATTATCTTGGAAAATGTTAGACAGCAGCGCCCAAGAAGCAGGTTCCTTCTCCACCACGACAACGCTCCAGCTCACTTTGCCAGACGGACTATCGATTATTTGTCTATCGAAGGTGTGGAGCTAGTGAGTCATCGACCTTACAGTCCTGGCCTGGCACTTGTGACTTTTATTTATTTACAAAAATAAAATCTAAACTTAGAGGAATTCGTTATTTCTTTTTCTTTTCTTTTCTTTATTGGAACAAAAAACAGTTACATGTTAAAGTCTAAACTATATGACATTAAATATACGAAGTGGTAAACACATAACCCATACCATTGTTCGCAAATTACTAAACACAAATTAATTTGTATAAATAGGAAACAGGTCAGAACATTGTTACAAATGCGCGAGAGCGCTGATACCTAAATATAAATTATAAAAGTACATAAAAATGGAGATGTAATTGTACAAGTAGGAAACAACATATTCAGGATCAGATCCAAACAAAACCAGGATAGCCTATTATGTTGCAAAGCGGATAATAGTTCAATGGCACAACTTTTGAATTTGTTATTAGATAAAGCAAAGATGTCAATGTCATTGAAATATTTGTTATAGGTCTCTACTAGGCGTCGAAGAGGTATGCGGACACCAGCATTAGTCCTACATGATGATAAGTGAAAAAGTTGATACTGGCGCAC
The DNA here is from genome assembly GCA_963859945.1 of Euplagia quadripunctaria. Lineage (NCBI taxonomy): Eukaryota > Metazoa > Arthropoda > Insecta > Lepidoptera > Erebidae > Euplagia > Euplagia quadripunctaria. Next base: position 415,695 of record OY982564.1, on the reverse strand, counting down.
TATTCGCCGATGGACTGTTCTAGGTACCGTGTAGCATATTTCATTTGTGATGGCTGTGCAGTCAAATCTATTATTACATAGAGCATGTACCATCATGCCATCTAGAAGTAGACGTCTAGATTCTAAGCTTAGAACATTGAAATGATTTAACAACTCATTACAGGGTAGTCTACATCGCGTACATTTGTAATAAGTTGTACTTTTTATGCACTAGCTCCAGTCTGTAGGAATATTTAGTATAGAGAGGGTTCCAAACAGGTATATTGTATTCTAATTGAGACCGTATCAGTGTTTTGTACAGCAACAAAAGTGTGGAGGGTCGCACAAAGTCACGGGAAGATCTTACGACAAAGCCATACATACGATAAACTTTGTTTATTACATTGTCAATGTGCTTGTCAAAATATAGAGAAGGATCTAATATCACCCCTAGATCACGAACTAAATTTACTTTATTTAATGGTAATTATTAATGGAGTATGTAAAGTTAAGTTGATTTATATTTTTGGTGAATGAAATAGTGTGGCATTTGGGGAGACTAAGAAAGAGCTTGTTTTGAATACAGTAATTATGCAATCTACACAGGTCTATTAAAATATTTCAACCCTGAAGATGCCGTAGCTGCGTCTAAAAAGGCGTGGAAGAGATCCCTAAAGAAGAGTAGGCTCACTGCTTCAGTCAATGGTTTCATCCCATGCGACGGTGCTTAGAAAGGAACGGAGACTACTTCGAAAAGCAATAAAAATAAAAATATTAACAGGCTTCTATATCATTCCGTTTTTTATTTTCTAAAAACTTTCAGTGTTATCTCTTAACTAGGTGATAAAAGGTAGCTTAATTATCTACTTGACCTAATACCAAAAGGTGGCTTAAGCATAATAACTCATTCAATTTTACTACTTTATACAAGGAAACAACGCTACAAAGGTAGTAAGTGCTACTTTCGTTTGCAAATTAGCTAAGAAATCACAAACAAAAGAGCCTTCTAACTTATTCATGATTTAATGTAATCGTTTAAAAATTTTTATGTAAGCTTTAACAGGAGTTTCTCTTTAACAAATCATGTTTTATGAAATTTTACAAAGTTGCCTTTATCTACAGCCTCACGTTCCTTCTCGCTTACAGCCTCTCAGAGAGGACGGAGTGGGGTTACTAATGGTTATGTTAATTGAAATTAAATGCGTTGGGCCGTGCCTTTTTGAAACAGATATTAAATTTTTTATTCGAAATTTGGTACGGCTCATTAGGGCTTTTTAAAAATTAATTAAATTCTCATTAATTGATAGTGAGTATTACAAGCAAAACATGAAAAGAAAAAGAAGCAGTAGGTACTTAATATTAATTCCTTTCTGATAGGCAAAGGTCACTGAATAAAAATATTGCTACGAGGCAGATATGTTTGTAGTCAAACTCGTTGTTAAACTCGTATTCTAGTCTTTGAATTAAAAGAGAAAACCTTAAATAAAATTAATTGAGATATCAGGGGTGGGATTAAGTTTTAACCTGTGATCCAGGCAATAGTTGTCTAAACCGGTTCTTTTTGGAGCTGTGAAAACTTGTGTAAAGAATATAAAAATAATCAGGTGGTCCCGGATAGTAGGTCGCTATCCAATCACAGAGTAAGAGGTAGCTCGGGTCTCGCACGTCTTTCTCTAGGGGTGAGTGAAATAAGTTCTTTTGTCGGGGTAAGTAGGTCTTCCCGGAAAGGAGCTACCAGCATTAGGGTAGGTCCTAAGTACCATTTCTAAAGCCACCGTCTACTTGGGATTGAAAATCCTGTTCCCTTCTCATCGCGCACACGCAAAACATATGTAAGTATGCTGCCCTCTCTAACTCTTTAACGATGACCAGACCATCTGTAAGATTTTAAGGTTTTCTTCATCACATAGATGAAAAAGAAAGGATAGTAAAGTCATATCTACTAGTAACGTGGGTTGCAGGTTGCTAGTTTTCTTTTAAAAATAAATAAAATATTAGTAGTAGAAATATGGAAATGCACATACACATGTTAAAAAATGCGAATCGAAATTGCAGTCAATAAACAAAAAATACAGTAGGATGAGCATATATTTGTGTGTCCTTTTAAATAGTGATCCATTGAAGGACTGATCGCGTTCATTTCCACGACAATTCGATTCATACGGACGGACGACGCCGAGATTGGTAAATCACCTTCCAGCAATGATTTCCCCAAGAGACTACAGAGAGGGTTTTTTAGGGTCAGCTACATGGATATCAGTATTATGTATCTCTTTATTGGATTGTGTTATCTCACTCAAACCCTAACTTTTTATTCCTTCACAACAAAATGTTTTTTATTGATTAATGACTAACTCATTACTACATTCAAGCTCATTGTTACATATACTAAATTAGTTTAGCATGTCCTTCCTCGTCCTGTCATAATCCTTCGATGCCAACTTTTTTGAAAATATATGAATTTAAATCAGAGCAGGAACAGCAAGCAACTTATTGACCGCACTGGTCATCCGATCAAATCAAGCTTCAAAATTCAAATCCCATCTCATGAATTTTTTTGTATGAGGGTTATACTGTTGTAATCCCAGAAAAGGACTAATCCGTGATCTCTATCGAAATAAAATCTTTTGCCTATTACGGTGACCAAGTACTACATTGAATAAAAATCATTAGAGTGAATGTAAAAGATAGTTTCTTGGTCTTAAAACAGTGATGCAATATAATACACTGAGAAAACAAACGAGCAAAAATAACAAAGCCATCCGAATCGTTTAAAAATAATGAAATTCACAAAGAGTATCTTGGAAAACCTTTATTCCTTTACAAATTCAGTATAGCGATCGATCGCGATACTATAATAAATAGCCAATAATTAAAGAGAGCGCTCTGTTTTACCGGCAGATAGCAGCAAAGTACCAGATACCGTAATGACCCATTTGCGATAAATATCCGACGTGAAGCGAAATTCAAAAGGTAGGGAAATTGAGTCCCCGTTGACGTGACTGCGCACTGATGTGCTTTACTGGGAATTAATGCACCTTACTAAGCTTTACCAGCGTCGGCGCCACATCGTCGACGGTAAAGACAAATTATATAGGCTGGCTATAATTTAGGCGAGTTAGTTAAGGTTTAAATCATAAGCGAAAGACAATAAAGATATAATGTATTTGTAGCGTAACCGTTGTGTTGTGACCAAAATAAATAAAATTATTTCTACTTCGTTTCAGAAAACAAGGATTATTTCTTTTCTTAGATTATAACGACATGACATTGCACTGCATAAGCAATGATATAGCTCTAAGAACTTAGAGTAAGCGAAATATCAGCTTTCTTCTACTCTATTCTCTACTTCCCGGTAGATACCGGACGCGAAGCCTCTCCATGGTCCATAAACCGTCACGCCTTGAACACTTGGTACATCCAAAAGTTAAAAACAAACGAAAGAGGACTAGTTCTGTTCCGCTCAGCAGAAGATGTACCAAACTCTTCAGAACGTAAAACAATTGTCTATCTCTATGAGTATGAGCTTCCTTGCACCCTACGGATATGTACATAAATCTATCACAAACATCTTTTCTTATATGTCTACAATTTTTTTTTTCTTTCAAAACTAAATCGATCGCATATCGCTTATGACTTCTACGCCCCGTCAGTCATTCCTGCGAATATCGCGCACAACCGTATTAAATTCTCGTCTCGATTACAAACTAGTGGCTGTAGCGAATAAATTAATGTCTTCGGAACATTATGAGCGATGTCTCAGCTAAGCAACGCTAATGGCGCGCCTGTTTATCTGCGGGACTTATCGGGACATTACCCTCTGTACTTTATCTTGGTAATTTGTGCAGGTGTAATGGATGACGTTAGATTTTATCTAAATAGATGTACGAAGGAAGTAAAGACATTAAAATTTTGTACTCTATATGGATTTAGTGAATGGAGATTGGTTAATTAACTAATCCATCTTTTTAATTACCTGTGGGTTATATTTGTTCATATCTAAAGCTTAGTGCTACTAAACGAAACTATTGGTGTCTCATAATGATCTTCAAATGTCAGTAAATATTTACTTCATTTTTTATTTTATCAAAATATTATTAGTAACTAGCAGCACCCCGCGGTTTCACCCGCGTAAGTCCCGATCCTGTGGGAATATCGGGATAAAAAGGTCAAAATCCAGGTCTTCAGCTATCTACATACCAAATTTCATCGCAATCGGTTCAGTGGTTTTCAAACTTTCACATTTATAATATTAGTGGGATGATACAAACAAAACTATATAACTTTGATACAAACAATTTTATACAATAAGCACTAACAGTAGCTACTTACCGCGAGTTTTGAATTTTTGGAAGACTTTCGATAATACGCATACAGAGAAAGAGAGTGTTAAAAACAAACTGTGCGTGCAATTTAAAAATAAGTTGCCCCAGTTTCCTTTAGAGCAAGGTTCAAGAAAATTTGATTTATAGCAACTGTATTAAGGTATAAGTGGAATAAAAATAATGATATACATACATTCGGTGAACGAATACAAATTACGAATATGCATAAATTAGTTGGCTCCTGAATTACCTCCGACAAAAACTCTCAGGACTTGGTGTGCGAGTTTGCGATAGTGAAAAAATGGAGCTAGTTTATTTGCTCCCCGCAGGTGCTCTAACATTATTCTAAATTAGGTTATTTTTACTTTGCTTTTATAAATGTTATAGTAACGACCTTGAACTTATAGAATACTTTTTACCAATTTGCTTTTATTTTTTTATTACGCTTTGCTTGTATTCTCATTTCGTTACTGGCACTAAGCTTTTATATAAATATATAACTTTTGACGTTAAGCTTTTTCAGTGTGTTACATACAGTGCTGTGGAAGTGTTATTATTTTCTTTAAAACAGGTTTATTTTTCTCATTATCAATTTATACTAGTTAATAGGATTCCGTAACTCAAAAACAAAAGAGGAACCCTTAGAGAATCACTTCGTTAGCCGCTTATCTATTTATCTGTCTGTCAAGACATCAAGTTGAAATTAACATCAAATACTTATGTCGCGCCCATTAAAGCTGTAAAAAATTAAGCTTCTGAAATTGGGGGAGAAGAAAGGTCTCAAAGCGCAAGTGAAGGGAAAAATCCGAAAATCGTTAGTTTATTGTAATTACTATCACTTAAAAAAAATTTCAAGCGATTACAATTTTATTTTTATGGTATAGGGGGCAAACGAGCAGACGGGTCACCTGATGGTAAATGACTACCGCCGCCCATGGGCACCTGTAACTCGAGTCACAAGTGCGTTGCCGCCCTTTAAGGTAGGAGTAGGAGAAGAGGGGGGAAGAGGGTAGAGGGGGGGAGAGAGGAAGGAAGGGAATAAGGGAGAGGGAAGGGTTAGGGCCTCCGGTAACCTCACTCACGCGGCGAATTGCAATGCAAGCATTGCTTCACTGCCGGTTTTCTGTGCCTCCCAAACGTGCCAAAGCATGGCTCTCCCACATTATATTTTGCTCTTGGCAAATTGACTGTGACATATCGATGTAAGGGGAGGTATTTTTAAAACGCCAAAGTTTGTTTTAAATCCGACTTATAAAAGTTTGTGCGGAACCCTCGATGCACGAATCAGACTCACACTTGTCTAGTATTTTTTTAAGTAAGCTATTCTCGTTCGTTGTCAACCTGAACTACCTATCGTAAAACAGGTTCTTGTATGCCAGCAGGTAGGTACACAACACTATTTAAGGCTGTCTAGCTCCAAAATTTTGGGTCCGGCCGTTATGCCCCCATTCCGGGTTGCCCCCGGCCGGTGTGCCGTAACATTGAAAAAGTTGTTATTCCGGTTTGCCCCCGGCCGCGTTGCCCCCATAGTTTCTCTTTTTGTCATGATATTCGATTCAGTACGGTTGAGTAGACAATTGTTAAAATAATAAATGGAAATTAAGAGTACAATCATGACTGATGTGTGTAGCTAATGTAGATAACAGTAGATTAGGTAGATGCAGTGATGAGGGGTTGTCTACATCCGTCTACAATGTTTTAGGTATTTTTTAAATTTCTTATTAGTTAGTAAAAGTCACTTTCTTGTTTTTATAATCATCTTTATTAATTTACAGTAATGCGGTAACATTACCAATCAAACAAAATATAGGTAAATATCACAATCAACATGGTATATCAGTTATAATCTTTACACAATCAACATTGATAAACGTTTATAGAGAAAAAAGTGTAATAAAAAAGTATAATACAAAAATAAACAAAGATCAAATATAAGTCGGCCTGCCTTTTATAATCTTTACATAATCAACATTAATATACGTTTATAGAAAAAATTTAATACCAAAATATATAATAGAAAATCAACAAATATCAAATATGAGTCCTACCTTTTAAAATCTTTACATAATCAATCAACAACAATCAACATTGATAAACGTTTGTAGAAAAAAAATGTAATAAAAAATATAATAGAAAAATCAACAAACATCATGGGTCCTACCTATTTGTGTCGTTTTAGTTTTTGTTTCAACACGACAAAGGGTTATCTACATTAGCTACACACATCAGTCATGATTATACTTTTAATTTCCATTTATTATTTTAACAATTGTCTACTTAACCGTACTGAATCGAATATCATAACAAAAAGAGAAACTATCGGGGCAACGCGGCCAGGGGCAAACCGGAATAACAAATTTTTCAATGTTGCGGCATACCGGCCGGGGCAACCCGGAATGGGGGAATAACGGCCGGACCCAGATTTTAACTATGAGTCTGCGTTTCCTAAGTTTAAAATTACACGAAACTGGCTTTTGCCCGTAGGTTTTGTCAATCATTCAAGAAACAGTACTATTTTCGGAATAAAAGGTAGGTACCATATGTTCTTGTCTATACTCCTGACAATGTGTATATAACATTTCACGATGCATCGATGACCGGTTGAAAGGTCTAACAAACTAACTAACCACTATTAGAAAAGTAGAAAAAAATATTATTGCCGGAATAAAACTAATGGGTACATGGAACCCAAAAAAGAAACTATAATTTACTGAAAATGGAACAGAATAAGTCTCGGCTAAGTGTGAACAAGTTTTTACAAAACATGTATTCGTAGAAAGTATATAAAATTCTAAAATAATGACCATTACAAGCTTCGTTGTAGGAAACTACCAATAAAAAAGTTATAGTAAGAAGAACTTAAGCTATTAATGTTGCCTTCAAACCGTGGCCTCTTGTTAGTGAAAACTATTTCAGTTCAGATGATTCAGTGTTACTAGTTAAATAATATTGCGATTTCAGTATTTCTTGTCCGACAACTAGTTTTTATTTAAAATGCTTATTATTCTATATCTTCAAGTATATTTGCTGCTCTAGAGACCGTGCTTATTTATGTCTATGGTCCAGAGACAGCATGGGACTCTGCCACCTCGTTCTCGTAATTTTAAAATTACTAGGTGCAAATATTAAATTATTTTATGATGTTTAAAGATACAGGATTAAAATATTACAGATATAGAGAACCCTTTCCTACAATCTTATTGAAATATTTAGGTTTGCTTTAAATGTAAAATAACACACATGTTATTGATGGCTTTGCTTTTGTAAATGTTTAACTGATGCATGTTAACAAACTAAGAAATTTTTGTCTCGTCCCATTAGATCATTAATACAATTGGGTTGTTGAAAAATAAAATATATCTATTTCTTTTATGAATTTTAAAACTTTATCATAAATTCTATTAATAGTCGATGCGAAAAACTTAATTATTATTTTTTAAAATTAGGTATAAACAATTCAAAATTGATAAAATTTTCAAAAGAATCACGTGACTCCAAACGCGCCTCGATTTGTCGCCATGTTTGTGACGAATGTTAAAGAAATTCACCATAGCAGAGTGTCAACAGCTTCTACACTGTCAAAACCAGTCAAAACACTGTATCAGCCATAAACTTAATATACTTTACTAGTATACTAAGATTATGTTATCAGCTGTGTGCTACGAGGAGTAGAAATTAACATTGTGTTCGGGAACTGTCGGCGTGTTTTCGGTACTGGGTTCAAACATTAATTTTTAATTTGATATAACTTTTTAATTAAAGCAAAAAAATAATAATTTAGAAATAGTTTTTCTATAAAACTTAAATATGATATTTCCATTTATTACAAAAAACATTTCAAACGCCCAATTGAGCCTTCGTTTACTGCAAGGTCCTTAGGACTTAATAATTTTCTCTGGGTCTGCGATGTTTTTTAATCGTATTAACGCCAACCGCTCTCTGGTTTAATTAAAAGGAATAAATTTAACAACGTTTGATGTTACAGAAAGAGTGCTGCTCGCACCACACTCATACTTACGTACATGTTAAGATATTTAAGCATATTATAGGAGGAGATTTCTCATCTAATAGTATTATTTAAATTTACACCAATAACAAAGAGAAACACGATTTATATCTAAGTGATGCCACAATAAATAAACATAACACATTTATACCTTCCTCAACATAATAAAACCAATAATTTAAATGAACAGGTAGATTTTTACTATCAAAACAAAAAATTAAACTTTGTGGAATGCACCAATCTCAAGTTTTTTCCAAAGGTTGCCACAACTAATTTCCCAACAAATTTCACAAAAAATTCCCCATTTTTTCCCGGGCATCAATTTGTACCTACTTAGATACGTATTTCGCCACCTCTTATGTAAAAAAATCTTTAAAATGAAAAGAAGACGAAATAAAAAAACATGAGCTACCTATAAACAATTTTCTTTTATTCTTGACCAACTATTAAAATGTATTTTTTTTTCTTTTCATAACATTTACAAGAAAATGTAGATTACAATAAAATACCTCGAATACTTTAAGATCATCCTTAATTCGCTCGTAGTAACGAGTACTCCTTATTCACAAGTTGAATTAATCCATTTTAAACGAAGTGGAATTGAGAAGATGAAAGTGTATACTAGCTGCCTATAGTAAGACTGACTTCGCGAAACCTTCCCGGACAACGGGTAATTTAATGCCTTTAATTAAATACATGAAGCCATTGTGTTTAGTTGTTGGTAAATCGTTATTCAGTTTGTACATATGTGTACATGTATAATTAGTTAATGATAATCTTGTTGTGATAGGAACTGCCAGCGTAAGTTTAGATGAATATCTTATAAGTATTATTTAAATAAGTCAATCTGAATCCCCAACTTATCATTTGAACAACAATAACTGCAGATAACCTTGAAGCGCTGGTTATCAGCTCTAAATTATTCAGATACAGAAATTTCTGATAATCCTGAAAATTATTGTCTAATGTTGGTACTAAAAATCACACATCCGCATTCGCGCACACACGCACACACACACACACAAACGCACGCTATCTGTTATATTCATGACATATATGGAAGCTTACTCCTTCACATGCCTATGTGTATAAATTTACCACACTTAACAATAAAATTATAAAGGTATAATTCGGGAACAGTAACAGTTTTTTTTTCTGGATGGAAGGTGTCCTATGTCCTTTTCCCCTGGCTATGTGTATACAAAATTTCATGATGATTGATTAAGTAATAAAGTAAAATAAAAATTAAATAGTAGGGATCTATTGATTTTGTAACTGCTCAAAATCGTCTATTAAAGTTGTCGTGCCCTACATTATCAAACCCAGGTGCAGTTTTGCCGTTCCAAATCGTATACCAAATCAAAAAATTTTAATCAAACAATAGGCCTTTAATGGCGATGTATAAAGAACACAGTGATCCTCTCTTTAAATAATCACGATTACATTTCTCTTAATTCAACATTACATCAGTACATTCATAAATTAGGAGTGGAACGGAGGCGCTCAACTGTCGCCAGTGATTTAGTACTGTTCAATAATAATTAATTCTAGCGGGACCACTCCACGTCTCGCAGACCACTCGCAGCAACTAATTCTATTTGCGAGAACTGTTCAACAAAAACGAACCTCCCTGCTTCTCTCACTGTTATACGAATAAGCCAGTTTCCGATTACGTAAATACTTCGTTACTAAGTATTTTCCGAATGCCTATTGCTGGTAGCTTTTAGTAAGTTACATATCATTAAGTTTCTGTTGTTTGGTTATTCCAGGTACGGAAAGTTGAGGGTATATATTGTGTACCAATTAATAAAAATCAATTTCAGTTTTGACGTACTCCATAATGCATTCAGATATTAGAGACTGGATTTTGTAACAATTATGGTGGAGCACGGCCGAAGTCGAGAGAGAACGAAAGGAGAGACCGAGGAAATAATACAACAAAGCAGTTTTTATATAAAACATCACAAGTTTAATCATGTGGTTATTTTTATACAATAATAGTTTTATACAAAATTAGTTGTCTTTAAAAAAATATATATATAAATATAAATAAATAGGTAAGGAAGGATTTCAGAAGCCTATTCCTTAGAAGTTTATTGGAATATGTATAGTTAATATTTGAAAATACACATTGTTTACACAATGTAATACAGCCAATATATCAAATGCAGTTTGCGAACCCTGTTCCCTTCTGCTGGGAATCATTGAACATACTGTAAAGTACTTGCAGAATAAATTATTCAAAATATTATAGTCCGTATTTTTCGCAGACAGAGTACATTCTCCAGATTCAAAGGCTAACTGTCTGTTAAAAGATAGTCGTTGAAATATTAAGCGCCGAATTAGTTTTACAATAAAACCGATCAAAACAGAGTCTTATCTCTGCACGGCATTGTTCGGAACTTCAATAAATGGGTTTCAGGATAATCTTTGCTTAACTCTATTTCTTCAGGCACATAGTGGTGCCTGAAGAAACCTTCAGGCACATGGTGGTCGTAGTACTTGCTTAAAACATAATGGTCTTTAGTTGGTCAAACATTGAAAACTGTTGGAGTGTTTACAGGCACCGTCAATCGCTTAATTGCCAAAAGAAATATAACAGTAATTTAATGTTTAACAGAAGCTATCATCAATATGTATTTATAATATTCAGACAGAAATGAATAACATAGAGTGCGCTACAACACTGACTTTGAGTCATGGCTATTGCAAGCTACTGGAAACGCCAGGCATTTCATAGGTACGTAATACCTATTACGTGATCGCGTTAATTCCTGTACAGATATAAAATTATATTCATCGAACTCGAAAGTTAAAAAGTTAGCACAGAATATCATCTCTGCGAGAAATATTTCTTTGACTACCAGTATGAATAGTATATATGTGAGTCACGTTTGACGTATGGCATGTTGCTCCATCGAGTATCCTTCAAATTCATGTATTTGTGGCACTAAAAACTGCGCAGCATCCTGCGTATTCCGCTGAATTCACAGTTACGTTATTTCCTTGATTATTTTAAAAGAAATACGGACGGGACTTTGCCTATTTTTCTAACGGTTTTCAATAACTTCAGTATTGTTATTTGCAAAAATTGTTGACACATCCTGTTTAATACCATGACAGAAAAATCCTACAATTCAATCTTAAGTGGAAGCAAAAATCAGAAATAAAAATGAATTATTTCAAGCCTTGGTCTATATATAGCCTAATTTGTTTCGTCGTCAATTTCATCCGAACGTCTATCAATAAAACAATAGGAATCCTCGAGAAGACCTAAAAAACTCCAAACTTATCGTTGAATCCGAGCGATCAATTTTAATTAACGTTGTTTACATAAAAATACTTGGTACAAATGCAATGAATTCGATTAATTAAGTTTTATAATTATTTTATGTTTATTTATTTGGATCCAATTAAGAATAAATTCGCATCAAAATTCATCAATGTGGTTTACTGATAGGTTTGAGTATTTTTTTCACGACATCGCAAAAGCAAGCAAACATAACGTAATCTTTCAGTGTCTACGACTGAAGAAATACAGAATTCACTCAGGTATGCATAACAGCTCTGATTGGTTTTCTCTTGTAGGTTTGTACTTGCATACACCATTATGTACATGTATTCTTACCAATTTATATTTTGGTTATGAACTAATATACAGACAGTATGTACTGTGATAATATAAAGAGTAAAATAAAGAGACCAAATGAAGTAAACTCATTTTCATTTTAATATAAGAGTTAAATTAACAAGAAAACATTCATTAATTGAATTATGTATTAGCAACAACCACATTTATTAGTCGCCAGCATCAGTGCTTTTTAACAGGACAAATATCACAAACGATAAAACAACTACAAACATAAAATGGTCCATTAAAGTTACTTTTACTTCAGTGGATTAGCTATGAGTGCTATGTACATTTACGAAACCACTGAAAGGATTGCATTTTATATGAATATTAAAAAAATTCCATCTCTGATATAAGCAAGTAAGCAGTAAGCATCACCTCGCGTACTATAGCTAGAAACTTGGTATATCAAAGTGGTAAATTATTATGTACATACAAACATACTCTCATGGCATACTCCCATGACATAGATCATAGGCCTCTTCCATGTTCATCAGACCTTTCATACACATTTAATTTTAATAATCCTAAAGTAATTTGTATCCTGGCAACTGGCGCTCGACGACAAAACAATTAGAGGAATGAAATTGGATCGTCTTATCATTGGTAGATTAGTTCCCGAGAGTACTCCAGAGGGACGGTGGCGTTCACTCCGATTTATTGATTAATATCTAGTTATACTTAGAAATTTAACCACTTACATTTGTATTTGGGTATGCAAATATACATATATCATCATCATCTTCTGACCTTTTCCCAATTTGCATTAGGATCGGTGCAATGCGTGACATTGCAAAGGCTTTGGCTGGTTCATTTTATCGCCGGCCGACTACCTGACGTTTTAAGACGGAAAAATAGGAAAAAGGTAATTTTGTATAAGGAAAAATGGGTCGGGAGAGGAACCTTGGGTAAGGGATACCGCAAGTCTCGGATAGGGAACGGGACTGAAACTGCAGTAGCTCGCAGAGGTCGGGGTCGCGTACCTGAATATCCTGTATTTCCTGTGATTGGAGAAGCCACTAGCATAGGAACACCAGCTGGTATATATTATATCGTTTCAAAAAAACTTCATTTGAACCAGATTGCAGGAATTCGTTTCTGATATGTACTGTGCCATAATAATAATATTCTTTGTCCGAAACTGATGGATAAACTAGATAATTACTTGTATTTCAGGTAATAAACATACAATTTACCCCTTTTCACAATTTCGAACATAATTCAATACAAATGAGTTTGACAATTTATTGTTCGTGGGAGAGCCATGCTTCAGCACGTATGGGCCGGCTCGACCGGACTGATACTACGGCCTCATAGAAAATCGGCAGTGAAGCAATGGTTGCATTACTTTTCGCCGAGTGAGTGAGGTTACCGGAGACCTTAAACCTTGCCTCTCCCTATCTCCCCTCCTCGCCCCTATTCCCCCTTCCCCTACTTCTACCTTAAAGGCCGGCAACGCACTTGTGACTCTTGAGTTGCAGGTGCTCATGGGCGGCGGTAGTCTGTTACCATCAGGTGACCCGTCTGCTTCGTACCATATACCATAAAAAAATTAAGCAATATAACACGATGCGTACGACTTATGTTTTTTGAAGATGTACATACATTTGAATATCGTCGATTTATATTTATAATGTTATCAGAGCATGATTATGAAACCGACGGTGCAAAAATGTAAAAAACATAGACTGTACAATCCAAATGATAAAACTCTAACGCCTACTCGATCAGTGATCACAACACGTGACTCAAGGAAGCTCAAGGACCTTTTCCATACTGCCCGTGAGTGCAAAAAACATGTTAATCTTCAAAATTATTCACATTTGTGTTGTGTCGGTGTAATGTGTTATATCCATATTATGTAGATGTTTTTCTGTCTCTTTTTTCAAATATCTTCAGTTTGTTGTTATTTAATTAGGGTGATCACAATCAGGTTTAAGACAGAGACAGATAACAGTCAGGGATAGTGGTCTGTTGTATAGACCGTTTTCATCGCCTCGGGCGACGACCTAGTTAAAAAGACCCTGATGAAGATCAATGTATAAATAATAATAAATAATTTATTGCTTGAAACACGGTGTGGTACAATGATGTTAATGAAATTAAATAGTGTTCAAAATGTTTCGCAGATTCTCTGCATGCAACATTTTTTGGTTACTAATATGAATTCTAGTATTGAACATAAATTAATAAAATCAATTAAATAAAATATTATATAAATCAAACAACAAAAAATATAATTAAAATCGAATCAAGAATATCAAATGTCAAATAGCTCACGTCAGGAATACTTGCAAGAACAAAATTGTATTTTACCTATGAGTATATAAGCAAAAAATGGTGTGTATTATAAAATGACGTCATTGCATCATTTGCCATTTAATAAATTTCACATTTGGGATAAGGCAGAAACATACGATTAAAAAAATTAAGTGCCAGGTAGGAATCAGGCTTTTAAATTCATTCATTATAAATATAATATTTCAGTAGTGGTTTATTTGTATAGGTTGTTGAGGACAGTTTTAAATAGCTCTATGAATAACGTTAAAAACACTATTTACTTACTCAGCAATTTTCATCAAATTCAAATTCAAATTAAAAATCATTTATTCTATTAAGACACTAATTCACATTTATGAATGTTAAATTGAAGCTGCAGTTAAAAATCATAGATCGATGCAAACAGACGCCCCAAATACAATTACATGTTAGTTAGTTACATGAAAGGTAAACAGGATGCAGGCTGTTGCCACCTGAATTTCATTTTATTGAAATGCTCCAAAAGCTAACGTACCAACAAAAAAAAACACTCAGTAATACCGTCGAAGGTTTGAACCTATTAAACATAGAAATCATTCAAGGTGCACATCTACCTTCGTTCAGTTACAAAATCTACTGTTAAAAATAATTCGTGACTGGATTAAGAGGCTAGAGTTGCAGTTGAACGAACGAAAATAATAGTATAGGGTAAAGCATCGCTGACTAGGCTGATTAGTCACCCCAAGCAGCACCCGTTCACGAGTATGACGCATGGACCAGCTATCATCTCCTTCGCCATGTCAGAGGGAAAGAAACGACCCGCCCCATGACGACGCCACAAGCAATGACATTTTAGTGCCATTAACCATAGTCGAGATACTGATAAAAATCACTACTAGTCAAATTACCATAATAATCGTCACGCATTACTTTCAACTAACAATGGTTTGTTAATAATTTAGCTTAATTATGAGACAAAGAATAAAGTGTGTATTGTAAGTGTTGTCGTTTTGATAATGGTTGATCGTATGGCTTTCCTAATAAGGTGATTTTTTACAGTTGGCTTGAATTTATCTACAGGAAGGTCGATTACATCTATAGGAATTTTATTATAAAAACGTATACCAGGACCTTCGAACGAGTTGTGTACCTTATGTAAGCGATGATAGGTACCAACGAGTTTAGACTTGTTTCTTATATTAATATTGTGTATATCACTGTTTTTCTTATAGTCGTTGATGTTGTGCCTAACAAACATATTATTTGCAAATATATACTGTCATGCAATAGTTAAAATACCTATATCCTTAAACAACTATCGAAGAGAGACTCTAGCACCTCAATTGTATATTGAGCGGATGGCTCGTTTTTGAAGAATAAAAATCGTTTCAACATCAGCCCCAAAGTAGTATACCATAGAACATGACGCTGTTAAAGTATCTAAAATAAACTAGCCTACCTGTGTCCGTATCAGTGAGCTGACGAACCTTTCATACTGCATAAGCTGCCGAACTAAGCCCACCTACAAGGCTGTATATCTGGGCTCCCCATTGTAGTTTACTGTCTAATGTAATTCCTAAGAATACTGAGTCTGAGTCTACTTATCATTTCATTATTTAGAGTTAAATTAGTGCCTAGCTGTTTTACATTTGGCATAGTAAATCTCACACACTTTGTTTTATTTGAGTTCAGTAGGAGATTGTTAGTTGAAAACCAATACAATACATCATTTAGTGCCCTATTCACATCGTCAAAAACTGTTTTCTTACGATTGACTTTAAAAATAAGCGATGTATCATCAGCAAATAGAACTATATCACAGAGATCTTTTAAATAATAAGGTAAATCGTTTATACATATGAGAAAAAGTAGAGGACCTAGTATAGAGCCCTGAGGAACGCCCATAGTAACGGGTAAATCTTACAAACTCTTAATGTTGTAAAAATATCATTTGCACAAAGTTCACAAACTTTAATCCATTTCAATTTCTAAGCCAAGTCCTGAACCGATTCCGTTTTACTAGTTTGAGGGAACAAAAATATGGTGCAACTTGTGTTATTGTGTGTAGCTTGCTAATACTTTTATTTCTTTTTAAATAGATTGACTTTACAACAACAACAATTTTTGCCTGCGGCTTCCCTCGCGTCAATATAGATTTTGTTAATCAATTCAGGTATCCCTTATAAACAATACTTTTTTCTGTATTAAAGCTACCCTATGTTCTAATACGTACCCCTGACAATGTGTTTGCAAAATATAATATTATTACCATTAAATTACCATTACCATTTATAATATTAGTTAGCATAAGCATTTACAGCTTGTACTAGGGCTCTGCTCTATTAGAATTCAAAATGTTCAAACTGAGAATTTAAATAAAACGTTCCATGTACAGTCAGTCTTTAAAAAAAAAAGAAAAATTACCATAAATACACACATTTTCGATCAGTGTCTCGGTTCTGACGCGAGTTTAACATTTTTTACCCATTCCAAAAAGTGTACAACGCCGCTAAAGATGTTTTCACTTCAATACAAAGCATGACTTTGCGGAAAATTTTCAGATTTGAAGATTTACGCTATTTTTCTGGGTGCGCTGTTTACTTTCACAAAATGCTGTCCTGGAAAAAATATTTTATTCAATTATAATTCACATCAAAAACCCTTTCAGGCATTTCATGTCTATAAACATGTTTTTGTTGTTTCGGTACAGTTACATATTAAATATGTACACATTTTAAACGACACTCTGTATGATTAACTAGATGTTACTGGAATATTCACAGGTACCTACTCATATTTTAAGATGTCGGTCTTGAATAGATAAATTTAGTCTATGACAGTCTGGATAATTTTGGAATATTAGTACTCTAACAGGTCCTGTCTGTACCTATTTAAAGAAATCAGTCTTCTGAATACCAAAAATTTGACTTTGCAAATTATACCCTAACGTGTTTTTTCTATGAACAATAATCAAAATTTATTTACTTGCAGTATTATTGATAACTGGACAGGTAGAAAACACTATTTTGAATACTATTATTACAGTTGAGGTAGGTATATGATGATTATAGACAATGTTCAAAGGATGTTGACTGGCCTGTTGGCCTAGTGGTTAGTGACCCTGACTGCTATGCCATAGGTTGTGGGTTCGATTCCCACCAGAGTCTGGGTGTTCTTTGTGTCCGTTGATTGTTTGTATATTTGTAAAGTCCTCCGCGACACAGGAGTAATTCCTAAAGCGGGAGTTATCTTCTAAAAAAGAAGAAAGAAAGAAAGAAAGATGGCTTTTGTTGGTATTAAATAATACTGTGGATTTTGTTACGTTAAAAAATTATAATTTAAATTCAATTGGCAACGGTTCTTGGAAAGAACTCGAATTATTTACCCGAATACTCGTACCTTTTCTGTCATCAATATTTATGAAATATGCAATTTATATCCTTTTTAATAAATTACAATTTTCAACACATAATACTTGGAATTAATATGGAGTGAGTGTCAGTCCACTGATGCATCGCCCGCGTTACCGCCTACCCTGCCGTGCCAATGTCTAAACAATTAAGATTCATTCCTTAAGTACTGTTTTATTACGTTCCCCTCGGAATTTATCCGAAAACTTTCGCACCACTTTATATTACTCCTATTTGGGTTAGAGAAACAGTGTTGCTATCTTTTCAATAAAGATTTATTACTCAATACTCAATACGTTTATTGCACACCATAATGTTATAAAGTGGTTCGGTATAAGATATTTCAGTTCATTATGAACCCTGTCGGGCACGGTTGCGTAGGAGAGAGGATGACGTTATTATACATATTATGTACTTAGTGGTCGTCTCATTATGTAAATAAAATTATTAAATTCAACTTTCGTTCAGATAATAAACTATTTTTAGCTCTTTTTAATTTATTATTTATCTTCTTATGTAAGTAAGGTTGTTTTCGTTATTATTGACTAGTTTTTACTAGTACTGTACTACTACTACTGTATCAGTGTCGCTATTTAAATTATTATTTTATAATATAATTATTATATAGCTAGAAAAATAGGGGTAAGCTTGCAATAATTGGGAACACCATTATAAATGAAATGTGAAAAGTCCCCACCGATCTCGTGTGTGCAAAAAAAAAAGTTATTCAAGATCAAAGTTCTCTAATATTTTAAATTAGGCAAAAATTGTAGATCATGCAATTATCTATAAAAAATGTCCTGACACTTTCCTCCTAAGAATTGCTTTTTCTGTGACATAACGATTTAAATAGTTGAAAATGACCATGTTCTCCATGATATGCACGATTACGCCGCCTATACAAAGTGACAGGAAATACGATACATTCCTTTTAAGGGGTTGAAGGGGAGCACATTTGGAGCTAATTTAGTCCCTTGAGTATCAAGTATCAATATCCTGAACTTGGTTATTTCTGAGTTATTCAATGTTAAATAATTTTAATTAAACAAGTTTTCAAGTCAAAACGTACCCTTGTGGTGAAATATACGGGCTTTTGTTTATTATTTACACTTTTCTAGTAAGCAAACAATCAGAAAATCATTCAGAAGCAAATACAGCTAAAAAACGTTAAAAAAAATCAACTGATTTTCACAAAAAAATCACGTTTTAAGAAAATAAACAATCAGCTTCTAAAAAAATGTATGGAGTGTTGCGTACAAATTACTTGACTAACTTCCTTAACTCATTAGCTATTCAGAAAGGTACAGATGTTAATAAATTAACTTTTATAAAAAGTCTCAAAGTCATTACTGCGTCAAAATCATGATAAATTGTAATAACCTGTAATCTTCAGCCCTTATTTTTTCACCCTTAGAGATGGAATATTTCCTTCAAATTTAAATTAAACCAACCTTGAGTACAATCAATTCAAGTAAAAAAGGAATTATTTAAATCGGTTCACAAATGGCGAAGATATCGCGTAACATACACACAAAACGGCGACGCTACTAAACGTGTACATATTATGGAAATACAACTTTAGTAAATTTTAGAATCGCTTTTGCTCAGAACTGGTGAATCTTAGGGAAAAAATGTAAGTACAATTTTGTAGATAATTGCATGATCAACAACTTTGTAAAAGATATTTTTATCATAAAACTTATAGTTTGGCTGTAAAAACCCATATTTGCAAACTTTGACCTTGAATAAAACTTTTTTGCACATCTGGGATCGATGGGGACTTTTCACAATTGCATAATAATGGTATCCTTAATGTTCGTGTAAATTTTCAGCTTCTTGGGAATTTATGCAAGGGTGAATCTCTATTTTGACCGGACTATTATTGGGTAGGCTTACGTTAGTATCGTTTAAATATTCTGGTAATGTAACTAATATCTGTTTTAATATCTGTGGGATTTTAGTGTCGCTTTCTTCATTTTTAATGTGATCTGGGAGATATATATATAACAAAAGACTACCGGTCTTTTGTTATGTCAATTCAATAGTATGGAGATTATTGACAGACTTTTGACAAAGAATCATTCTTACATCGATATAGGTATTCAAATTAATGAATTGAAACTATTATTTGTTATTTATTTATTTAAATGCTAAGTTAGGCAATCCGCACAAACAAAAAAGTAACGGTCACAATCCGACTCCTAGTTTCGGAAAAAGGTGGACATACATACATACAATTTAAAAATTTTGTACACATTTGTTTGGAAGCTATAATAGATTGCGATATGTGAATATGTTCCCATTTTCCCAAGTTCCAATACACATACAAACGTGTAGAATTGATAACCTCCTTTTTTTATTCAGTGTAAAAAACAGCACTACCTTAATACTATTTTCTGGATTTATAAGGTAATCATGTGATTCCAATTTGATCAGAAATCTAATGTGCCTTAAGATGTGTACTCTTATACTCTATATTTTAAGGTACAATTTCTAGAAAATGCTCCATGCAATTTATCAGACTTTTTTTTTTTAAGGCAAACGAGCAGACGTGTCACCTGATGGTAAATGACTACCGCCGCCCATGAGCACCTGCAACTCGAGAGTCACAAGTGCGTTGCCGCCCTTTAAGGTGGGAGTAGGAGAAGAGGGGGAGGGGGGGAAGAGTGGGAAAAGGGGAAGGATGGGAATAAGGGAGAGGGAAGGGTTAGGGCCTCCGGCAACCTCACTCACACGGCGAAATGCGATGCAAGCATTGCTTCACGGCCGGTTTTCTGTGAGGCCGTGGTAACGAGCGGAGTCGAGTCGGCCCATACGTGCCGAAGCATGGCTCTCCCACAAAAAAGGCACAGGCATCATCCCTAATAAAAAATCTCAAGTAGAGCATCAGACATGAAAGCTTGCCTCCAAGTACGAAGGCACTTAAAGTACTTCAGTTCTAGTTTCAAACAAAACGTACCAAACATGGAGTACTTGGAATATTTTAAGAATTTCCGTGTTCGTTTCGTTGTGTAGTACATATTAACTACATTGTTGTGTTCAACTTACTTAACTAGCAGCCCATTACATTCTAACGCGTTCAATATGCGTTTGACCTGACAAGTAACAAGTCGTGATCGTAAGGGAACAGAATACTAAAATACTTCTCTGCTACAGCAAAGCCAATGTGGGTTAAATTTAAGCTACCATAAATTCAAGTGAGCCGTAAGTCGTTTATTCCAAAGTCTAGGCGTCTTGTTACAAAAAAAATACCTAAAAGCTACGAGTTTCTGCTACTAATATTTTGATTTTTTTGGTAAAATTCAAATGGTAAGATGTACTTAAATAGAAGAGAATTCATCTAATTTCATCAATTAAGTCTACTGTCTCATCGCGATCTTCTAGAGGCATTCGCCCCTCGGGCGGGAGAAATTTGAGTAGAATTTTACTATGCCCTATTTCTTTCATATTTGTGCAGTTTTTAATCAATAGATGTCGCTGGGTTTAAGAAGTAAAAATAAGTGGACTGTATTTTAGTTTGTATAGAAAAAGTGTCACATAAATTTATGCTTATCTACCAATAAATGAGCAAAGATTGAACAATATTACTGCAGGTAATCAATAACTGAAGCAATGAAAATGTATGCATAGTTAAAAGTATAAAACAGGCCACTTATTGAATTTCAGTTATATTAGATTATCGCATCTGAGAATATTTATCATAGTCCAGAGAATTGTTTATATTTAAACAATATAACGGGTAGTAAATTCCTAATCTTGCATTTTTATGATAAACTGACTTTTACATTGTGATAAGTATCTAAAGAAAGCAATTTTTGTAAGTTTTTCGCGACGGTACACGCTGTATGTACCTATAAGTTTGTGTTATATGATATATAACTGTAACGCCTAACGCCATTACCCTGTGAAATGACACGATTTTCCTAACATTGTAGTTTAAAAATAGTTCTGGAATAGCGTGCAATCGTCTATGGAATCATAACAATTATTATAAAGGGAATCAATTACGAGTTAGCTAACATTTACATAAAACGCAACGTTAACCAGCTATTGTCGACTTGTACCTTCATCAATTTAAAGAGAACCTACAAATTATATTACTAATAATGAAAGTACCGTTCCCGAGGGTACGGGAAGACATATCATGGTAGCATTTATGTATGATTTTGGAATATTCTCATATAGTATAAAACTGTAAAAGCATTCTTAGAACTAATATATTCCAATTTTACAAAATATTACACATTCCCTATCAACAAACTGCTAAATAGGTATGTCAAACCAAATTAATAGTAATTGTAACAGTTAGTACTCAACAGTATAATAGGTTTTACCTTGTGTTAGTAATAGGTACTGATTAACAAACAACAATTACTATTGTTTGGTAAACCCTATAAAACGGCGACCTCGCCTGCTTTACCTTCATGACTGCATTGATCATTGGTCAGCTCTTAGAAAAAACGACAATTAATGAAGACTTAAGGGTTTCACTTCGAAGCGCAACCTTGCTACTGACTAATAGTCAAGCCGTGTAATATGCTATTGAAATAACAATGAGTATTAATTGAATACGGTTCTCAATCTTAGAACAGTGATGTCGCGTTTCAACGTACAAATAAAAACATTAGTAATAAAAGATATGCCTAGATTTGGCTTAAGAGAATAAGATTGAACTGGCAGAACCATATTATTGAAATATCAAAGGGCTTTTCACATACAATATTTTTCGTGGGAGAGACATGCACGTATGGGCCGGCTCGACCGGAGTGATACTACGGTCTCACAGAAAACCGGCAGTGAAGCAATGATGCAGAAGGCCGTCAACGTACTTGTGACTCTCGACTTGCAGGTGCGGCGGTAGTCACCATCAGGTGACCCGTCTGCTCGTTTACCCCCTATTCCATAAAAAAGTACAATGCAAAAACGTTTCGCTACCATAAGTAAAGACCCAGTAAAAATGGACGAGCCTACTGCAATACATATCGGGCACAATTCCAAATTCCACTACATCAACTAGGTAACTTGACTTAATTACTTGTCTAATTGTTTTCTAAAAATCCGATTCAAATTTGATTTGGCAGTGTAACCCTACACAGTAGCATTGCACCGATGGTGTCTGCAACGCTCTTATATAATAAATGAAAGCAGTTAATATTATTTGTCATATGATACTTACATACCATAGAGAAATACCTCCGAGGTCACGAGAAAATTAATCGACATGGCATTCAACAGTAGAAACATTAGTAATAATTCAACTTTTCTCCTCCACTTCGCACGATCTTCGGTATCCCTAATAGTGAGCCCATTGGTACGCAGGTCACCCCTTACGACGTCAAGCCAACACTTTTTTGGTCTACCCCTCCTGCCGGGGCCTGGCGGAGGTGGCATGGCCAGACATTTGTTCCCCACGTAAGTAGCCGGTTGCCGCAAAACGTGGCCATACCAGCGAAGACGACACTCCTGCAATTTATCCGCAATGTCAGGGACATGAAGGCTGCCGCGAATGCGGGAGTTCCTAACGCGGTCCTTCCGCGTTACTCCACACATCTACTGCAGCATATTCATCTCCGTGACACGCAGTTCCTGCTTGTGTCGCTCCAACAACGGCCACGCTTCACAGCCGTATATAAGGACAGGTCTAATGATGGTTTTATAGACCTCACGCCATTTGGCCCACGCGGCAGCAATGCGTGCCTTGACATCGTAATCGATGTCACCAGACGCGTGAAATACAGATCCCAGGTATTTCACCTGATCCGCACGCTCTAACGTGTCGCCGTCTATGCACACGGTTGTGGGATTTGTAGAGTTGCAGGCCAAGTACTCGGTCTTCGCCACGTTGAGCTTCAGACCGCCGTTCTCAAGTGACTCCTTCCACGCCTTCACGCGTCGCACCAACCAACGCTATTTCCAGTGGTCTATAAAATAAGCTGAATTTACAGTAGAAAGAAAATTACTTGAGGTAATAACCAAATAACGTGACAAAACTTTCAGTTTACTTGCAACACTATAAAGTGTGTTATCTTAAGAAATCATATTTTCATTTCACGCTTAAACCGCATAAAGCTATTATTTATTTGTATTGAGTGCTCAATGATTTCAACTCAAATTACTTATCGGCATAAAGGCAATAACCATTATTTGTATTTGTTGGGTTTTAGCTTTGCATACGTAGATAAGAAAGCAAATAAAACCAAAAAAAGAAAGAAGTAATTTTTACTTATTGGTAATTATTTCAATTCATCAACTACGAGTAACTTTCTTCAAAAATTCTTTAGCACTATTATTGACAGTTAGTGACGAGCATTGCATTCATCTGCGAGTATTGGTATTAATATTCTGTTCAGTGCTGATTGTTTGTGTGAAAGGTAGTAGAAATCTAAAGGTCAAAATAAGACCACGTGATGGCGTAAAAGAATTGGGAAGCTAAGGAAAACCACATGACGTATCTTAAACAAGGCTATCAAACCAGAGGAGAGGGAACGGTGTAAGAGAGCCTTGACAGAGTACAACAAACAGATCAGAAAAGCCAAAAGAATGTCATTGAGATATTTCTGCCAGGTTATTGCATAAACGTACAAAGCACAACAATCCAAAAATTCTCGCTAAGACACCAAATAGCCACTTAGATCCAAAAGCGAGACAGCACCTACCCGAGCACGGAAGCGGACACGTTGGAGATTTTAAGAATCACCCACTCCTAGGATCGTACCCAAAGGACCCCATCTACATGGTACAAAATTCTGATTGGAATGTTTCAATCAGAGTTTTAAATCATCGGGAGAGGATTGCAATTTTCTTGCACTTCTGCAACGTGGAATTGAATTCTCCTTCTGCATATGATAAAACTAATCCGACCAAATTATGCCCGAGGAGTCGTGCCAGATCAAGGGTCACAGATCACGGTACACTTCATATTGAAAGTAGGGAAAACTGACTACTCTGTTCCAAAATTCTTTAGACCTATAAGTCTTTTCTACTTAAGACTACGGAAAGAAATATAGACCAACACATCATTGCAAATAGCAGTAGATATATCACAGAGAGCTCAACCAATAGCTTGGAATGGAACTATTCTGCGTCATCACCAAACAGCGAACTTATTCAATCATAAACGGCTAAAACACATCAATGACAGTTAAGAAATGGAAGATAACTACTGGTCTAAAAACACTCAAAAGTTGTATTAGATTTATATATGGGTTATGAAAATAGGATCACGTTTCTGCATTCCATGATAAGCTCAAGCTTCCAGTTTACTTTCACCGGCGAATTTATATCTTCATGTTTCTGTTCTGTGTGATATCATCATCATAGAATGATTCAAAGGCATATTTTATTCATGACACACATTTAAAATGTCTAAGGTCATCTAAAGTTTTGAGACTATTGCCAAATGTTCCAGTAAATAGAATGATCATTTGTTTACCATCGAAGCTGTACGCTTGTGAAATGTGTAAGTAATAAGAGAATACAATCAGAATGGTTGGATCTATCGACATAACTATGTAAAAGACACATCCTAAGAGACAGCATTATGAGTAAATTAAAAATATACCCGTATTTACTATTTCTACAATACTTAATAAATTGTCTACAAACCTTAAATAGGTAGTTATAGATAATATTTATTAATGTTATAATTTGTTATCCTTGCAGCAATCTATATATAAGTTTTTACAGACTTTTTACAAATTCGTACACAAGGGTGCTTGCTTGGCTTGGAAGCCGCCGTCTTGGAAGCGACATAGCTTATTTCCTTTTTCTTTGTATTAGACCTACGTCTCAAACAGTCAACAGCAATCTGATTTCAGTGAAAGTTCTGCTGAGGCCAGTAACCCAAGTTCTTAAAGATTCTTTTTCCCGGTACGTCCTTCTTAACAGATCCGTAATAAGCACGCGTATGGACCATGCCAGACGAGGCATCTGATCCCTTAATCTTGACTCTTGCCGTATATGTATATTAGTCGCTGCGTCTCGCGGTAAAACTTCCTCTCCCCGTAATAAGTCCGATTTCAGTCCCGTATCAGTTTTATTCCACGAGTAATGTAATTTTCGTAGGGCTCGCGCTTTGAAATTAGAATTTTCAAAAAACTTGAACAATTCCCGCCTAGGCATAAGAATAATGCAAATGAACAATCTTTCAGGAAAAACGAAAAAGGGTTTTAGTTTTACATACCCAAATATTCAATCATCTTAATAAAGACTATTTAAATCGTCATTAGTAATGGCAAATTACAGCTGGTAAATATTTAGGCAAAGCAAACAAAACATTGTAACTATTACTTAGCGCAAACACGATATCATTATCAAGATTCACTAAGTACTTGCTATAATTTACATAAACTATTGTTAAGATAAGACTCACTGTGCATTCTACCTATAGTTCTTATTTACATTTAGCTGCTTGTTTTTCAACCAGCGTGTATTGTGTTCGCTATCAGACCACTTTGTTCGCAAATAATTCTTAACACCCTGCTAATTTACGGGTCCTGTGTAAATGTAGATAAGTTGTGATATTACTTATATACCATTTGTGTATTATAGGCACGTGTAAATTTTAAGTACACTTGCATAATTATTAACTATGACTATAATAGGTTTGCTGAAGTCGAGCTACAAAACAACTTCTTCGTGCCTAACGTCGGGGTGTATCCGGTGGGGTTTCCACAATGAATAGAAAATAGGTTACAATGTAATTTATGCCTCACATAATAATGTTTTATTCAAATGGTTGTCATTGTTGAAACTAGAAACTGTACTACAAGTACCGTTACACTTTTGAGTACAATTTTTATCTGAACTGATTCTAAGTTTTCATCAAGTCGTGAGTCAATGGATCACAAATATTCTGTACTATTGTTTTTAAAATTTCAATCGGATAGAGATACTATGTAGAGGAAGCAGCTTAGTCATTGCATAAATCAGTAACATTTCTTTTTTGGAAAGCAACCTGAAGACGAAATCAATGGTTCTGGAGGCCACAGTATTTGTTTTCGTATACATATTAGTTTCAATTCAAAAGATACGCAGCGTTTTTTATTTTTATTAACATGGTATACTTACATAAAAATATAAAAAAATTACAATGTTCTAAAGAAAAATGCCCCAAACAGATAAAATAATTACAGATGTACCGTAGCTACGGTAGCATAATTTTACTTTGAGTGTAGAGGATTCCAGAAAGCATTTTATTTCATACATTTCGGAATAGTTATGGCAAAATTGTATATTACTTTGTCTACAGACTGTAATATACTTACTGTTGGAGCAATAGCGATTGCTTTGACGGCAATGCTTAAAGGTACATATTGCGTTAGATTTATATTTGTGTATTCCTGACGTGAAACGTAAGAATTGCTGAACGCTAGTTGCCTATACAGTTGAAAATAAATAAAGAAATTGATAAACATGTATGAATGTGAACCTTGTTTGTCAATTAACGGTTTATTCAAGAATAATTCAATGTTATTTTTTGTTCTAATTGTACAAATTATTTTCAGGGTACTACTTACTACAAACCAGAGGGCTCCACACCATGATACAATTGTTAGGAAATATTTCTTGAGTACTCAGGGGATACACTAAGGAAAAAATCTACCTCTTTAACGGATAAGAAATGCGTCCGAAGTTTTATTCGCTCACACATTATTTATTATTTTAGTATACACAACATATGGCTGGGTACTTGTATGAACACGTGCTTGATTACAGACGTATGTATGGTCAGTTTGTTCAGTCCTTGTAATATCAAATGACAAACATGATTGGATTATTAATGTGATTACGGTTTTGTTACCTACTTAACAATATTTTATGTGTGTATGGTTCTAATCTCTGTCTGTGTCTCGATTGATTAGTGCGTGTATCACAAAGTTATTGTTAATTTAATATTACATTAGTGTAATGAGTAATGAGAGTGATTTCCTAAATGAATATCTGTCTATCTGGTCTAAAGTGGCAATCAAAATCTTATTGCACAATATCGACGAAAGTAGTATTTTTGATTTGATTTCCTTATTTTTCTGGCGATGTGTGTGGCCAAGGGCTGTACTGGCTATAGAGAAGGTTCAAAGAAGATTATATGCACAACTGTGCTTATATAATTTAAATGGCTTCGAGAGAAATAATATAATTAAATTGAGCATGACAACCTACGTAACGAAAAAGATCCGTAAGGCAAAATACCCTTACATACGAAAATCTTTATTTTACATATTATATCTACTGAAATCATGACAAATTAAAAATAAAATAAGGACCAAAATCTGTTTCAAAATGACCTAGAAAAGCAGAACGAGTCCATCCATAATATACGCTAATTATACAACTTAAATAAAAGCTTGTAAAAATGAATGTTACCTTAACAGTTACATTTGCAAGAATAAGCGATTAACGTCACGCCGTCACGCGTGTCCGTGCACTAGCGTCCCACGTCGCGTGACACTCTACACATTATATCAAATTCCTACATAAATATTCACTAGGGTTGACACTTGCCAGTTATATTTACTAGTAACGGTTAATTATAATTACAAGATGCTTCAGTCCCTTTGAAGTTTTACCAGCAGTTAATTCCCATTACATTATTTTAATCATACTCGGGCAATGTTCCATGTAAACGATCTAGCTTACAAGAGCCAACCCTTAATCTAATGATAAATTATAAGCGGCAAACATCTACTGTATGACCTTAGACAAGTAATGAAGATGAAGTAAAATAATTTTGTGCTATACATTTTTAGGATGAATGAAAATATTATAGACTAGCTGACACTTGTAAATTTTCCCCGTTTTTGCAACATTTTTCATTGATGCTCCGCTCCTATTGATAGCCTTCCTTGATAGATGGGATATCCATAAAATATTTTTTCAATCTGAACAGTTCCCGAGATAAGCGCGTTCAACCAAACAAACAAACGAACTTCAGCTTTAAAATATTATTAGTATATAATCATTCCCTTCAACAAGGCATTATTTACTAAAATAACGGAAACTACCATGTTGGTGTACTGTACTATTGGAGCTCATTCAAAACCAACAATAAATCGTAATCGTAAATATTTTTTTAACCCGCGACGCAAAAACGACAGGTGTTATAAGTTTGACGTGTCTGTGTGTGTGTGTGTCTGTCTGTGGCATCGTGGCTCCCGAACGGATGAACCGATTTTGATTTTGTTTTTTTTTCAAGATGGCCGCCGCCACAAAGTGGCGGATTAAATATTTTTTCACAACTCCCTCAATATGGGTATCAAATGAAAGGGCTTGACTAGTAGAATACTATACACTATGATAAATTTAAAATCCAAGATGGCCGTTTATACTATTTTTATTATTTTGTGTCGGGGGTATATGTATATTTTTTTTTTGCTGCCCAAAAGAAAGACTGGGTTATTTTTTGGACTCGTTTGATTTATTTTAATGAGATCAATGCATAAACTCAGTGACAAGTCCTTGCTCCTGATATCGTTAGTAAGTTTATTATTAGAGTTAATATTTGAATCCTACTACTAACTCATCTTAACTTTTTAGTTCACTGAAGCGTCTGTTTCCACTATTTTAAAACCATACTATATTTATATGTGTTTAAAAATAATATATCATGGAATTGGAAAGATATTCCAAGGTTTTATTGAAACTTCCAAGGTACTTATATTTTAAATACCTACGCAAGAAAAAGTAGATAAGACGTAACTAAATATCCGGTTAAACTGGATGGGTGGCAGCCCTAATAGAAGAATATAATGTAAAAGCTTCCTTTATGCTAAGTGAGGAAGGTGGGCCAAATAATTTTTACACGAGTGTGTTGTAACGAAGTTGTGAAAAAGTAACTTATTTTATGTACATCTAGACGGGATTCCCAGAGCATAATAGCACTGAGAATCCCATTTTGACGTGCGCACATTAAATATTAAACATAACTCTGGAAATAATCTAAAATTGAAAATAATAATAATACTTTATTATCAAAAGAGCGAAATACAATTTGTCCATCTCATCTAAACTTAAAAGTACAATTGTTTATAATGCTTATGTATATTTTTTTAGAGATAAAGTGAACGTCAGTGTCTATAATAGTGTTAACTGTGTTAATACGTCAGTGACATCTTCACTGTAACTAACAACTAATTTAATATTAAAGTGGCACACAAACATACTCTCTCTGGTATGATTGTAGACAGTTATCTTAGCCTGGCTCTGTTGTTACATTATTAGTCCACAAGTATTGATCATGCAAGTGATCCTACTTACTGTCTGATAATATAATATTTCAGCTAACCTGTTGTAAACGCGTGGTTAGGACGTAAACTCCGTGCAGTGATTTGTGACAGATAGTTAGTAGAGAGGGAAATAAGATTGAAGCTTGGCAATGTATAAGTTACACGATTAATAAGATAATAAGAGGGCACAATATATGTCTGGCGGCATTATAGAAAGTGGCATTATTTATGCTGTCTTAATTTTACTTTAAATAGTGTACTTACATCAGTGAAACTATTGGTAAAAACCTAGTGTGAAAAAAAAGAACTACGCTCTCAATAACGCTCCCTACTGGAATGGTCAGTAGTCACTGAAGTAGTTAGTCCATCCAGTCCAGTCACAGGAGTAGCCTGTGCTAAGTACATAGTAGGTGTTACTGTGGCACACCTTACTTATCTATGTTATTACTGTTTTCTCTATTTTCCTTTACTAAGTAATTTTACTATAATTCTTACTCCTTCAATTTACTCCAAGACAATTTAACTTTCTTTGGGACTCGGCTAGTGTTATCAAAAACACACCTTTTATTTTCCTTTCAAAGTAGTTTAAATAAAAGCCTTTACTCACCTTTGCGCAAGCAAATATAGAAGCGAAAACTCCGTAAGATGAACCAATCTGAAACAAAAACGCCATTATGCAGTCATTTGAAACTAAAATGAGATATGTTCGAGGTGAGACGCCTTTGTTATATTCTAAAGAATAACGGAGTTAAGAAATGCGCATAGAAATATAAATGGAATATAGTCTTGCAAAGACAGGTCAAATTTACTTCGGTATTTGTAGTAAGGTCTATTACACACAATACTATTACATTAAAAGCACTTTGCGAACTTATTATACTTAACTTGTTACTGGGAATATTATATATCATTTGAGTAAAGTTGACTACTACTACTACCAGTGTTATTTGATTTAAGTTATCTTGTTGGATGTCATTACTGTCCTTGAATATAATTTGAAGGTAACTAAGTGTGTAAATAGATTTCTGTGTCAATAAACCTAAAAATCTTTTTAGGTACATACGTAATGCTACATATTACGTATTGGAAGTAAACACAAGTTCGTATGAGAACGAACGATCCAGAAATATTATGTAGTAGTTTATTCGTATAATTTTGTTTTTTTTTATATTAATTTAATTGTATTAGTATTTTAGTTACGATAGGACATTACTAGTATTTTTGTTTAACTATCATTTCTACTATTTATTATTAATAGTTATGGACTAATAAAGTAAAGTATCCGAATGTCCGGTTACAGACGAATGAATGCATCAGAAAGTATGGTCATAGACGAAGTGACAAGGGGAGAAATAAAAGACAATTATAAAGATGAAAGGTTATAAATAAAAATTGACACTCCTTAAAAATTCTACATCCCACATACCTTATATTATATGATGTAATATTAAAAGCCAAACAAAACCTGATATTGCTTAGAAGGACAAAAACTGATATAATACGGGTACTTCTAAAAATTACACTTGTATTAGCGCAGCTCACGACACCAATCATTGTACTTGGATGCCATTTCTACAATTTGCATTTAATCTCATAGCCAAGTGAAAGTAATTCAAGCACTTGATATTAGGGAGTGCTCTCCATCAGAGTAATTTCGAAAGTCACCTTTCCCTGCCGGTGTACACATGCCCTACACAAATCTAAATACTCGATTTGAATACGCACAAGTAAACAGATTTTGATGTTAATCTAAACGATGTTTATGTGAAGACGGTTCAATGATATACTTATTGTGTTATGTCGTTGAGTTTGATACAATTTAACAAATTGCTGTGTGAAAGGAACTGGTAGAATTGGCAATTTGTGTCCAGGCGGTGTTCGAAAGATTTACGATGCGATTACTCGCTATAGCGATATTTTAGACATTTGGAGACACAGAAATGAAGCTGAGAAGCCACATAAAATATAGGTAAGTGACCTATATTTTTATCCCCAGCTTCATTTCTATGTAGCTCCTAAATAATATTTCTAATGTAAATATATTTATGAGACTTAATTTTTCTTATTTTTACCGTAGTTATAATATTTTTATCTACATATTATACACACTGATAAAATAAATAAAAATAAACTTTTATTGAAGCCTTTCTGATCCTAAATCGTGGTTTTTCATTATTTTT
This sequence comes from Euplagia quadripunctaria, assembly GCA_963859945.1. NCBI lineage: Eukaryota > Metazoa > Arthropoda > Insecta > Lepidoptera > Erebidae > Euplagia > Euplagia quadripunctaria. The sequence goes on along the minus strand of OY982564.1, from coordinate 383,681 downwards.
ATTTAAACAGTTTCATAGATATATTTAATTATTTAATATTATGTAGAATGTACAATATAAATATGTAGATTATGATCGCTGTCCTTTTTTCGGTGAACCATTTTGCTTTTTTTCAATTCCAAAATTAATTATTATTTCAGATAAATAGTATATTTCAAATAAAATATAAAATTTTGTCATTTACCACTCACATTATTTAATATTTTATATGTATACTGTCCAGAATTAAATATACTACTTATGTATTTCCACGGGAATTAACACGATCACGAAAAGGTATTACATACCTCTGAATTGCCTGACGTTTCGAGCACGTTGCCAGTCAGCCTGTGACCACGGCAAGATATCGATACATTCCATTATTGGCCCAAATGAATATAAACATATATTTCATGAAACAATAATGTTAAATATTCGTTTATTATATAAAAAAATGTTAATTTTTAAATTCAAAAATAAAAATCTCGCCTGGAGGATTCCCCCCTTTCAGGAAGAGGAGCTATGCCGAACGAAGTCGCGGGCACATCTAGTATATACTAATATTATATTTATATTTTATATATACCTAATATACATAGTTATGTAAAAGTAGTCATTCGCTTTATGACACTAGTAATTGCAGCAATATAACTAATTGATTACAATGTCGAAAGTAATTCACAATTTATTACATCCCCAAATAGGCTTTCACTAGTTGGTTAGTTACTTCTAGGCTGCAATTATTTTTTATTTTTTTTAAAGAAAACTAGCAACGTGGGTCACACATTACTGGTATTCTTGTTAACCCCTCCAGCTAAGCTAAATTGCATGTGTCAGGAGTGAGTTCCGGTCGGTAGTGCACTGGCTGGGGTTCGAACCCGCAACCATTCGATCGCAAGTCCGACGCCTTAGCCATTACGCTACCGCCGCTTTATTTATGACTAAAATCTTAAAAACAAAACATCTTTTAACATTTTCTTTCGAATATATACAGTAGAATACTCTTTAAAGTAGCCAAAACGGATTAACTATTAGTAAGAACGGTAAAAATTGTACTACCTTTTTTATGGACCCTCATACTGAATACAATATCAAGACCGAAATTGTATGCTAAAGTTCACCCATTGCCCACATTAAGTACCTACTTATAGTATTTGAGTTTACCAGTAATAGGTAACCAGTAGCCTATACACACAGCTTGTGTGTGGATTTAACGAGGAGGTTGAATTTCGCTTCTGAGCGTGAGCGGCCGGTGCTCGGCGCGTCGGGCAAATATTTGGCCGACAATTGGTGAAGTAACTCGATATTGTTCAACGACAAACGTCCTACAGCAAAACAAGTTAGGTACTAGAATTGAACTTGGAATTTAGCTTAAAATTAGAACTTACTGTTAGTAGTCTTCACAAAACTAGGAGTGCAACTTGAGATAAAGATTTAGTTATTTCCAAAAATACAGCTTTCATCACAGGATTTACCTAATTTAACAGTGTAGCGATTTAATGGTATTAATGCCTTATTTAATATTATCTACATGCTACAGAACTTGGACTTGCGGGTAACAGCCAGTTCGAGTTACAGGCATGCGACTCTGGCCTGCTCGATCTGTTGCTAACACTCCCCAATCCAGCCGTGTAAGCAATATCCTTTCCCCTCCATTGCCTTCTCTTCTTAACTAACTTTTCCTTCCAATATATTGCCATCTTTATTTCCCTACTTAGATGGCAAAATGAGGATGTCTAATTCACCCCTGCGGGGATAGGCGTGAGTATTATGCATGTATGTATTAATAAATGTATTTTTTTCTTAGTATTTTATAAAGACTACTTCCGCATTAGGGATGATTTCTGTATTGCGGGGGAACTTAATAAACGTTGAAACAAACTCGGGAAGAAAAATTTGGGTCACAAAGTTTTGTCCCCTGTGGGAATTGAACCCATAACACTTACCTTAAATATAATACACAGCCTAAGCTAAACAGCTGTGGTAAGTGTGCATGGCCGTAGTGCGCTGAATTTGGTTTAAACCCGCAACGTTTTAATCCAACAACAACAACTCCAACGTGCATCTATTTGTTTTGTCAGCTTGAAACAAGCACAAAAACAAATAAAAAAGGTAAAATTACACCTTTTCCACATTCTTCCACATTTTATGCCATCCAAATGGTGTCTGTATTCAATCTATATTATCCATCTTCGACCACTTAAACTAAAATTCGTTTTTGTAAAAAAAAATCTCTCGAAAATTGGAGTCGTTTCTCATTGGGGAAATTGGCACTGGATACTGACATTGTGTTCATTATGTTTTAACGAAGATTTATTATCACACCAGATAACTTTTTCATACCTCTATTGAATTATTCACATCCACTGGCAAAAGATGGATTTGTTTTGATAAAAGTTCTTCTTATGATTACAAACTTCTTTTTTTATTTGTGACTGTACTTAATACAGCCATAATGCAAATAATTATTTGTGCTGTGAAATATTATCAAAGGTACAAATGTTGCAGAACAAATACAACCAAGTACCTATAGTTTACGACAAAAAGGTCATATGTTTCCATATTATCGTTCTCAGAAAAGCTTGTTGTGGTTTTTGGACCACATTATATGGAATGCATTTCTTAGAAGTTCTGAGAACTAATCAATATCATTAACTGTGACAAACAAAAGTTATTAGGAATTGGTCACAAGCTGACTAAACCTAATTAATTATACTAACTTTGAAACTTTCGCGTCCTATGATATAATTAAATATAATAATAGGTAATTCAGAGGTACGTAATACCTATTTTGTGGTCGCCTTATCTCCCGTAATTAATTAATTAAACAGTAAATAGCCGTTAGTGATCAAAAGCATGTCAATTTTTAGGGATACAAATGCTTTGCCCACTTTTTGGAATTCTAGCCGAAAGATGATAAATTAGATTAGAGGAGGGTTCAAAAGGAGGAAAGGAAATTAAAAAACTGGACCTTCATGTTAGGCTCAGTTTAAGTTTTACTTTCCATCTGATTCCTAGCATTTGCTGAGCTAATTGAATTCTATACTTAAATGTAATATAATAACACTCCTGTTACAAAAAGCATATTATTATAAATACGTAAAGTAAGTCCATAAACCAAGTTTTAGGAAACGATGAAAATATAAATTTTAAGAATTAGAAATTTCGTCTTTTAAGTTTTTAAGTAAATAAATATACAAGATGCCATTGTATGTGAATGGAATATCTTCAGGAAGTGGAGATATTCCCCTATCCCTCAGCCTTTAAATCGTGATTATATGAAAAAAGGTTTTTTAACCATCTAAATTTAAAGATTTTTTTAATGATCTTACACATTATAACGTGCTGAACAAAAAAGGTTAATATTAAAGATCAATATGAATGTTAAACCGGCCAAATGCGAGTCAGATTCGCACACGAAAACATGTACCATCGTACAAGATTAAACAAAAAAACCCCGAAAAATCACGTTTCTTGTATACTCTTTAATTTTTTTTGTAATTTAATCTTATTTTAACCATTCGTTGTTATAGCGGCAATAGAAATACATATTTTGAATATTTCAACTGTCTACTTATTACGGTACATAAGATAATCTGCTGACAGACAGACGAACAGCAGAGGCTTAGTAATAGGGTTTCGTTGAAACCCTTTGGGTACGGAATCCTAAACACTGTTTCTTGTCCTTTTGTATTGGAGTCACTTGACAACACCTTGGATGGTAAATCGAAATTCCTTTCCAAGCCTCAGATTACTTCTTTTGAATCAAAGAGTGTGAGTGCACACTTTGCCTGTGGCGACCGGATGCGATGATAAAAAGTATCTTCTGGCATCATCTCAGACAATGTTCAAAAGGGAAACACGCACGGGACCTCCAGGACATATTTGATCTCTCTTTGTAGGACTTTCTCATTACTAAAATAATGTTATATATTTTCTACTAGACTATGTGAAAATTCAAAATCATTTTGTGATCTGCATATTAATAATAATAATAATAATACTTTATTGCAGACCAAGATAGTCCATAGAATGTTAGTAATACACAGGCACTTAAGAACTAAGTTAGTAACACATAAAAATACTATAACAAACTAAAATAACATTAAAATTGTCCAGTATGTAACCGGCTCCAATGCCCCCATATAGGACTTTCCACATGCTCTGCAACCACCTTCAGGTAACTGTTAGGACTGTCCCTCACTCTTCGCATCAGCGATGCTGCCCTTTTCCTAATTATAGCGTGATACCCATCCACTCGCGCTTCTGCAAACATTGCCGACGCACTGCAATAGCGGGGCAGTCCCATCAACATCCTGAAGGCATTGTTGTACTGAATTGGCCCACAGGCTGCAGGTATAAAATGATTGGCAGTAGGCCCTAAACAAGGTTATTTTGACTGTATTTGAACATCTGGCAAACCTGCGAGCCAGCATGTTACAGCGAATCGTGAGCCCCCTGCGTTCCCGTTCTACATCTAGGTCATCTGATAGGCTTTCATTAACAACATGTCCTAGGTACACAAACTGTGACACTCGCCTTAGCGCCACCCCGTTAAGTGTCACCGGCGGTACATATGAAGGATTCATTTGCCCCGCCCGAAACACTAACAACTCACTTTTTTTGACATTATATGTCAATCCATGTGCTTCAGCATATACCTCACACACCCCTAGGAGCCTGCGCAGGGCACTTACCGATGGGCTCAACAACACCATGTCATCGGCGTAACTAATGTTATTAACTATATGACCATCTATGGAGCAGCCAACACTAGTGTTATTGAGCTCACGCACAAGCTCCCTTACATATATGTTAAACAAAGTGGGAGAGCTCAGTCCCCCCTGCCTAACTCCACATTCCAGTTGATAGGGATCTGACATGGAATCTGCCCACCTTACAAAATTAGTCTGGTGTCTGTACCAGTACTCGAACGTCCCTGTTATACCCTCCGGCACTCTATTTTCCCTCAGTTTGGCCCACAACATGTCATAATTTACCAGGTCAAAAGCCTTCGAGAGGTCCAAAAAGGCGGCATAGACAGGCGTTTTACGGTCAGTATAGTACCTGACGGTGTGCTTAAGAACTAAAATTGCACTCTCAGTTGAGAGACCCCCTCTGAACCCAAATTGGGCATCCTCGAGTGTCATATATTGAGCAAGATAACTGTCCAGCACACCATCAAGCACCTTTGCAATCGTAGTGGCTAAGGTAATGGGTCTATAGTTTTGTTTGTCACCAATATCTCCAGTCTTGTTTTTTACGATCGGAACTACCACTGCTTTCAACATATCGTCTGGCAAATAGGCATGTCTGATACAAAAAGTGTAGAACATTGCCAACACCCTACACAGATGGGGGCCAGCGTGCTTTAGATGCTCCACACTAAGTCCGTCGTGTCCAGGAGACTTACCTTTCACCATTTTGCATAACACTCGAGACACCTGTCTTGACGTTACTCCAATAGGTTCATCTAAAGAGGGACCAGCAGTATGAAGCATCCCCCCCCGAGCTAAAACCTTAGAGTGAGTCTGAAAATGGTTTTTGAAAATGTTGGCAACGTCCCCCGCTTCCACTTTGCCCTCTACACTCACCGGGAGACCCGTCCTTGGATTAAGTTTGTTAGTCTGCTTCCAAAACTGTTTAAAGGATTTATTATCATGATGGGTTGCCAGCACATCCATTTTTACCTGTTCCCGGTTATTTTGAAGAGATTTAAGTTTTTTTCTTAAAGGTTTTCCTACTGTCCGTCATAGCCTTCCAAACAGGTCCCGAGCTCGGTTTTCCGTTTAGAAGCCATCTCCCAAAATGAGTACGTGCCTCCCAATGAGAGTCCCTAACATATTGGTTCCAACCAGGGATAAAGCCCCCCCTCCGAACCTCTCTGATATTCCTACTTAAAGTCGCTGCCTCGGTCATGGATTTAACAATGTCACTATATAATTGATCAATGACTTTCCTATGGCTACATACATTACAGTTTCTATCAGCACAAGATGTTAACTCTATTGGGAAGTTTATCAGTCTTAATTTACTATTACATATTTGTTTATACAATTCAATTTGTTTTAAATTCCGTTCTCCCCATAGTACTTTATTACCATATTAAGCAGTGTTTGAGCATGCATAAATAGAAAAGTGATAGTGTCTATCGATGCGTAGGAGACTAATTAAAGTAGACCTTGCCATGTACTAAGTCTCTCGTACGTGATCATATTAAATATGTTCTATATTATAAGGCTATTAATTAATCTATCATATTTTAAGAATGATGTTCATATATATGTTTTATACAAAGTCGTCATCTACCTACTCTTGTCCCAAATTTAATTGGGGTCGGCGCAATATGTTTTACTCATACTGCAAAAGGATTTGGCTGATTCTTTTTATGGCCGGCCGCCTGACTCACTACCACTCTCCTTGGGAATACTATCTTTTTAAGACGGAAAAAAGGAACAAGTCATATTGGGATAGGGAAAATGGGTATGAGAAGGAAGCTAGGGTAGGGGATACATTCGGTTTCCGGTGAGGAACGAGCCTGAGACAGCGCCAGCGGTAACTCGAAGAGTCATGTGGGGGAGGGGGGGGTCGCGTACCCGTATGTACAATATGTTATATGGTTGGAGAGCCACTAGGATAAGTACACCAACTGGCCAATTAATTAAATCTTAGTCATATTTTGGAAGTAAAGTCGCGTCGATATATTTATTTTATTGTATATGTAAATATGATAAGCCCAGTCTCACGAAAATTGAACACAAATCATTTTACTTTATCGACGGTCGAAATTCAACCATAATGCATACAATTTTGAATGTTGTATTGCGTTAACCTATTTGTAACATAAACAAACTTATTATTTAAAGTATAAGATGTACTAGTCGTCGCCACATCAAAAACTCTTATTTATTTTATTAAAATTAGGGACAAACTATAATAGATGATAACACAGTTCACTATTTAATAAGAATAAGTTAATAGACATTATTTTGACTGGTTATACCGGTAACGCAATGGTATTGGTCGATTGATAAATATTATTGAATAGTGGGGTTATAAAAAGGGTAGGAATAAGTTCATAACATTGTCTTGAGTGCGAATAGTGGTACGAACAACTTGGCAGTTACTGTTAGTTAGTGATTTTCATATTTTATATCAGTGGTTGTAAGACTGTTTCTTACATACTGAAGACTGATAAGATGAACTGTAACTGTACTTTCTGGACAAGTCAACATATATACTGGAAACTTGTAGCTTAATGTACCCGTTTTCACATAATTTTTAATTAGCTTAAAATGGGTAAGTACAAAGAATTCTTTTCTCATATTAATGTATAGATATTACTCATTTATGTTTATTAACCACCGACACAGTGTTATAAGTTTAACGTGTGTATCTATATGTCTGTGGCATCATAGCTCGGATTGGATTGATCGAGAGTTTACTTCGCTATAATTCGAGAAAATCCTTTCAGCCGTTCGAAGATCATCATCTTTTTTTCTAATCGTGGAAGACAGTTTTGAGTCAGGCTTTTAAATTTTTACTTGCTACTTCTGTTTATGCACTGTAATCTGAAATATAGTAGAATAATCTGAAACTGAAAATGTTGGTTTCTGTTTGTAAATTATAAATGTTTATCCAGAAACCAGAATACAATTAATCAGTGTGACAACTTGAATTTTAATTCGATCTGACATGACACGCCCGAATACATGTTTTTATCTTGGTATTGCCACCTTCATATTATGTTTATCAGTCAATCAGCCTATCACAGTCTACTAGTGGACCTAAGTTTCTTCCAATCTGCAGAATAGCTCCCAGTCGTTCGGCTTCTACTTCCGATCCATCCCAGCTGATTTCTACAGGTAATCGGTCCATCTGGCTGCAGAGCGTTCTACCTTATGTTTACCTCTGCGATCTACAAATTTCGTGTTTACAAACTTATAACTACAAATTAAATTATCCTATGTCAATAAGAATGCTCTTCTAATCAGAATGACTAACTAACCACTACACCAACAGGCCCCTGTTGGTGTAGTGGTTAGTGATCTTGACTGCTGAGCCAGAGATCATAGGTTCGATTCCCACCCAGCACAAACAACTGTGCGATGAGCATGATCATTTGTTCTGTGTCTGGGTGTATATTATATTTATGGCAGTCTGGTTACCGTAGTAAGGCTCCGCCTAGTTTGGGATCAGACGGCAGTGTGTGAGGTTTTTCAAGTATTTAAAAAGTATAAATAGAAAATAAACGATCAAAGTCTAATATACTTATTTCCTCTTAGAAAACATTATCTAAGAAACATTATGGAAAATATAATATATCAAAGCACGTTGGGACCTAGCTAGTGGACCGCAGTTCCTATTATCCTAATCGGTTAACCATCTACGGAGAAACCGGTAAACAGAAACTGCATCGTGTCCCGTGAGTGTTCGTTTATGTATGTATCGATGTTTATATCTACCGTCACATACTTTCTCTGCTTTGGCAGTGTAAATCTACTTTGTCTACTGCTTCTAACACAGTTTTTGTTTTGAATTTCACTTTTAGGTTCGTTCGTAGCAATGGATATGGTCTGACACAAACGCAACCCCTTACCCTGGACCGAGAATAACCGCGAAGGGTGGCCCTTTTCTGCTGCGTGGAAAAGTTTGCAATAGGGCTCTGCTCGAAATAGACGGGATTTTCAGATATCAGCTCACAACTTCACAGCTTTTTTCTCATATTAATGACGATTTTAAAAACATCAACACCCTAATTGCTGCCTACTTTTTTGGACTACTCCCGCCTCATTAGTAATACATACATACACTTACGCCTATATCCCTTAGGGGTAGGCAGAGGCGTATTAAACACTTTAATTTTGCTGGCTGTAATTGAGTCCCACTTACATACCATGTAAGTGGGGGCCAGCCTATTGCCGTCAACTGGGAACTTTGTTGTGTACCCAAGCACTCTTTTACTCTTTGCTCCAGACGTACGGCAATTTATTTTTTACTAATTTAACACAAACTTTAAATCTGTAATACTTTATTTAACGAAAATCCGTCTAGACATAACACATAACATAAAGTCCCCTAGTTTTTAATGATCTCAAAACTTGATAAATTCTTTAGTTTTAATTACGGAGTAAACGATTCTGTAAATAAATCTATTTGGAAAAAAATGTATTTGACAGTGGTTTTCTATTACATTCTCTTCGAGTGGACTAATATACTCCTCCGGTTAACCAGGGTTCAAGCCCAAGCACAAACTATAAAAGACATTATGCGTAATGCCCAATACTTCCACAAACACATTAAGATGTATACACCGGAACCTACATTATAGGATTACTGTTGAACACCAATTTCTAAGATATAGCTCAATGTTCATCAAGTGTTACAAAATGTTCACAAGCAGATGACCCGCAGACGAGCGAAATGAGAAACAAATTATATTTTGTTTCTTACTGCATTTTTTTATTTCTGCACTAGGGAATTCTCCGTGGCTCGAGGACTTAAAGATACAACTACCAGAGGTAAAGTAAACACAGACTTAGAAAAATTATTTGTTTATAGACAAATATATTTTGAGTGTGGAGATCAAACACAAAACACTCAGCGCGTTGGCAATTGGCAAAGTGACCACTTATTTCCACGCCATCTATGGAGTCACATATCAACCATAGTAATACATTAGGACGTGTAGATTATTAATAGATTATTATCTATAATATATGTTAGTGGATTAACTTCACCAAGTACTTCCTCAATTATAATGTCAAAATAAAGAAGAAAATATTTTTACTGCAACAATCATATTTGAAATCTAAGACTGTGATTAAGCCAAATAATACCAAATGTACACAATTCAGCTGTAAACACAAAGGTTTAGTTTGTATCTAATTTCAACAGCAAATAAACCTTACATATCTGGAAACAAGTCTTGATATAATAATTGTTTTGATGAACTGTGGGTACTGTTTGAAGCATAATTGCAAGCATCAAAGCACTGCCAGTAACACAATCTTCGGTCTTTAACGCGAGTTCACCCGTAAACAAGTTATTAAATGATAATGGGAAAGGCATATCAGGACTCCTGCAGTCATGATATCCTTTGTGTACAACCATGCAATCCCGATTTATGCGTGGTTGAAAATAAATGCGGAATTGTTTTTATATTTTTTAAGTGGACAAATCCATCTAAGGATTACCCGATAAACATCACATATTATATAATTACTTCCAACGTACGAGACAGAAGCTTCATTACTTTTTGCAAAATAACCAGGTACATATGTATATACTGCTATTGAGTTAGAGTTTGACGTTCATTACGATTAAAATATCTTATATCAGTTATCTTTAAGTTGCCAATCAAACACTTCATGACCACATTAAGATGTATAAAAACGATAATACTCATTCTATCATCAATCATCGGTCATCTGATACTATAGCTGTGATAATATAATTATGTTAACGGAAATTACCGCTATCGCGTATTTAATAGGTATTACATGCCTTTGATTTGCCTGACATTTCGACCAGGTTGTACTGGCCGTAGTCACAGTCTGACTAAAATAATAATTAAATCAATAATTTACTACAATAATTCGACAAAAGTGCCCAAAAAATTTAAGTTGACAATGATTAATGAACAGTGTTTTCAATTGCGATTAAATTAATTAATCTCTCATTGAATATTTACATATTCAAATAAAAGAGGAAGAAGATCGACAGTATAATATTTAATATGCTGTCGCAGGTGATTCGCTTGTACAACAACGCAGGTCCCGTTCTTAGGAATTTAAGGTTTAAAAATAAGTCTAGTAAAATTAACATTACAATAACATAAGGTATTTAGGTATCATCGCATAACATCGATATATAAGTAAGTATATCTATTTAAACATTTTTATTAGGTTTGCCTTCCATGTCCATGTTTTAGGTTTTTTTTTTGGGAGTGATTAGCTGATAGTTTGTAGTGGATTTTCCTTCCTCAATTATTATTGAAATGGTTACATTTTAATAAGTACCATTTCAAATATTCATATTAAGTAAGTAATTACATATCATATTTTACAAGTTAGCCCCATTTCCAAAAACGTTATTATTTTAACTACAAATTTACTAAAACTCGAAACACTTCAAACTACATAGCATTCAATATTATACATGAATGTAGAAAACTTAGCAGGTATGCAATACGGTAGCTTAACGAAACAAAAACTCGGACGTCTACTGAATGTATGAACTATTTCAAACTTTGAAGTAGGTTCAAATATTCTAAAAGGCTGCAGTTTATAGCTTGCACGCCTTTAAACTGCATATGGAAAACTTAAAAAAAAAATCAAAGATTAAATAAGAAACTTATTGGATTTTAAGGGATATCAAAGCTAATTTTATAATAAAACCGTAACATAAAAATCTTCACTATTTTAAAGTGTGTCTAAAAACCGTATCCTGCTGCCGGAATTCAATTTTTTAAGATTTTGACATCTAATTTCCGTGAACCAAAAAAAAAGCAAAGAAAGACCTCATTATATCAAACCTGATTAAGCCTCAATTTATTTTCAAATAGTATTAATGAACTTGTTCGCTAACTTGATGGTGTTTGAGGAAAAACCTAGCGCACCACACAATTGAGTTTCAAATATCGCGAACAGAAAATCTTGAAGTATTTGTGTCAGAGCACACAGATAGCTATTCTGTGGCTTCCCAGAGAAATGTGCAGTTTGTATGTTGAGCAATTTCTGAATAAATAAGTGATTTGAATAAATTCATCGAATTAGAAGATAGTGACAAAGTTTTAGTGCAATTCTTAAGTTAATCCTCAAGAAGCAAAGAAGATGATAGGATAATCCAACAAAAAATAAATAATGTTTATCGTACATTGAAATGATCATTAATATTGACTACACGTACACACGGGTTAATTCAAGGAAAACAAAGAAAACATTATGAAGCAATATTTGTTAGGATATTTTCACGATTCGCTGATAAAAATAAAAAATCTCATTAAGTCAGTAGTTTCCTACAATGTGATATATTAAACCCTTTCTGTTTAATTTAGAAAACTATCAGTATTCCTAACGTTTCATAAACATAGCAGAATAATATTAAAAACTTAGATAGATAGATGAATGTTTGTTCCTCTTTCACGGAAGAACTGATCTAGATGTAATTTGGAGTAGCACATAGGCTACTTTTTATCCCGGAAAATGTACGGTTCCCGTGGGATAGATTTCACCACAATTTCCACGTGAACGATGTGGCGGGCAACAGCTAAAAATATAAACGCGGAGGTGTGGATGGATGGATGTTTGTTAGTCTTTCACGCAAAAAACAGCTAAACGTATTTGGATGACATTGGTACACAAATACTTTATAACCTGGATTAACAAATGGGATTCTCTTTACCGTGGCAAACGAGTCCTACGCGGGCAAATTCGAACTCATAAAGGGTTCGGCAAATCGCTGTTTGTATTAGAATCATAGCTTTGCTTAGCTACCGAGTACCTATGACGTGGGGATACCGTTTGACTGCAAGGCGTATTCTGATATGGAATAGGCCTTACAGTCAAAGATAATATATTTTTTAAATAAAGAAGTACTCGCTTCTTTATTTTGAAATATATTATTTTAAATTTATTACTGTAGGTATACAACACAAGGTACAAGGACACTGTAGTTAAAAAGGGAAATTTTAAAAGAAAATGACGAATAACGAAATAGGGCTAAAATGTTTTTCTCCTTGCTAGCCTTAATTTGTTTACAAGCGAAGCAACTAACCTCTAAATAATTGTATTCTTAGGTATTTCAATGAGATGAAAGGAAATTTCTCATTTTGTTTGTTAAAATTTTTCCTCACAATGGAAACTTTATAATAGGTATTATGTAATTTTTTAGAAGTTTTGATTTAACTTAGCTTACGTGTACTTACATATTTTAATTTTTACTCTGTTAAAGGAATGAACAAATACACCTTTTGTAAACCCCTCGGGTATCACTTCATCAAGGAAACGAAATGACAATCAAGTCGGACTAGAACTATTAAAACCACATGTGTTTCTTGTACCGGGCCCGATCATAACTATGATACAAACAAACTTATTGAGGTCACAGGTCACACAAACGAAAAGGGTCGCATCACCAGACTTAGTGGTTAAGGAAGGTGAATCAGTCGTGTCTCACACATTGCTCCAGCTGAGAGGATTTGCTTTCCTTGCATGGCATGATTCAAACACTGATTTGAGTAGTTTTTGTCTCAGGGTTGTGAAACTTGGAGTTCAAACCTTAAACCAAAAATCAGAGATGAATAGAAATAGTACAGTAAGATGTTATTAGGAGTTTATCTTCTAAGTCTGTCTTTATATTACTCGTACAATAGAATGTAGTTTCAGAAACTAAAGTGACGATATAAATTTGTTTCTTGTAGTTTCAACTTTCCTGACTAATTTTGAAGATTTTGAATAAAAAAAATATTGTTCATATCTGTACAACACTTGACCTAACTATGATCTTCTTAAATCTTATTCTAACGTCGGAAGAAAGAATTTCTCACATATATAAATAAGAGCTAGTCATGTAATTTGAGTATAACATCAAGTAATGACTTAAAATTCACACAACAATTTCTCTGTTCTTATTTCATTTTAATATGCAATAACAATGTTTTGGAGGTCATAAACGTGACAGTACGCTTTTAGATTTAACAACACAGTACTAAAAGCAACATGAAACCTCCCACTCGCGTCCTGATTTGACGTTTATCTGTTGGCACCAATAGTGATAGACGTCGTGTAATATTTTGACATAGCACTTGAAACATTTAAGGCTTTATGGGTACGTCTAACAATTACACTTGTTTGTTTTCATTGTGAACTTTCCATGAAGGAAGACAAAAAGTGTGGATGTACGCACGATGACTAATCCGATCTCTTTCATTTTTATTTATCTTTTGGTTATAAGAAAAGTAGTCAATAATGTTTTTTTAAATGACTATACCCGTATTACGAATATTCCTGTGCCGCGGCTTCACAAACATTAAAACAACGGACACAAAGAACATCCAGACTCCGAACAACTATTTGTGGATTACACGAATTTTAACCATTATAACCAAACTTAAACCATTACGCCATCCGTGCAGTCAAATGTCGATGTTAGGAATTCTCGTAACAAATAATTATTGATCTTATAACAGGTTATTTCAATTATTTGATACTAATAATAAGACCTACCTACCCCAGCGGTTATCGGTTCTGGGGGCAATACGGCTAGCTCACTACTACTTCACTGGTACACACAATGGCGTTAATAGACTATATTTCGTAGACTCGCGTGTGACAGACGTTGTTATTTGAATATCTAAGCGGCACGTGATTACGAAAAACAATTAAACTATGTTAGAAAACCTTATAAAAATACTAAGAATACTTCTCATCGGTAAGTTTTGTTTTAATTTACACTATTTTCTGAGAAAATACGATACTTTATTTTAATATTTGTAGCTATGACAGATTAGCCGGTGTTGTCAGTTTATTGCGGGGTAATTTTACAAAAACTATGGTTAATCATAAACCATGACGCTATATTCCTGTATTATATTATTAAAAAAGTCTACCGCTAAAAAAAATGATACCTAATGATGTTGTTTTTTTTTTATTTATATTATAGGGGCCAACAAACATGGACACCTGCAACTCTAGAGTTGGTGATATTTTTCATTGTTTTTTTGTTGATAAATATGTTTTGTAATAAATTAATTTTCTTTTAAATCATTATTTTACTTACCTTTCATCTCCTTATGACATATACAAGAAGGTAAGTAAATAATGTAGAGCAGGCATCCCTAAACACGCACACAGTGACAATTTGTTGACAATAACTACACGCTCTTACTCACACATAATTCGTATTTGGAGACCGTTTTATACGCATCATTTGTTAGAGTTACTCTATCTAGACATGTATATAATCAAAAGTCCATCGTATATCCGGTGTCTCAAGTGTATCAAGAGTCACAAGTGCGTTGCCTTGCGTATGGGAAGGGTGAAAGAGAGGAATAGGGGGGGGGGGAAGGGTTAGGGCCTCCGGTAACCTTACTCACTCGGCGAAGTTAAATTAAATAATAATAAAAGTTACACCATTTATAACTCAAAAATGGCCAAACTGATTTTTATGATCTTCGATTTATTGGATTTGTCTCCGTCCTTAATAGCAGAATTACTTAAACACCGCAAAAAAACGCGAAAAGAAAAATATGAAGAAAATTCATTTTCTCATACATTTTGTATGGAACGGTTTTTTTATGATCTCAAGAACGAATCGAAAAGTAAAGACACAAATATTTTAATCTATCCGTACAACGCCATCTCTGATACGTGACAGAAACAGCGTACAAAAAAAAAACAGAACACGGAAATAATTATGTACAATGAAATTCATCGCCACGGGTGCAATCCATCCAGCAAATAGTTTAACAAAAGTAGTGCCATCATGGAACACTGGTAGCTAAAGTCCTTCAGAAGCTCTTCAATTCTGTCCCACTCGAAGGAACAATGCTAGAGACATGAAGCAGAAGCATGGTGGTGCTGTCATTTAGAAAGCTGACAACCCTTTATTGAAGGAATATAGACCCATCTCGCTTCTGAGACATGCATATGAGAGGACAAACCATTTTGATCGCAGGCTTGATGACTCCCAGCTTTTCAAACAAGCTGGGTTCTAAAAAGGCTTCAGTACCATAGACCACATCCACACGCTACGGCAAGTTATATACAGAAGACCGAAGAGTACAACTTACCATAATGTCTTGCGTTTGTGGACTATGAGTCTATGAGAAAGCCTTTGATTCCATCGAAACATGGGCAGTCGAGTCTCTCCAGCGATGCCGAATTGACTACCAACAACAGTGTATAGCAACGCCACTATTTTAGTCCAAGTACAGGAGCAACTTTCGAAGATGATTCCTTTCAGGTGTAGGATAGGCAGATGTCATATCTCTGAAACTGTTTACTTTGGAAGATACTTTTGGAAGGACTCGGTATCAATATTAACAGCAAATACATCACTTCCCTTCGGTTTGCGACATCGTGGTCATGGCCAAATCGATGAAAGATCTCAACGAGATGCTCGGTGACCTCAATAGATTCTCCTCTCATAAAGTGTTTAAACTACATTAGGGTATTTTACCTTTATATACAGAAGACAACCTTCACACTATTCCTGTGTTGCGGAGACTTCACGATCATACATACATTATTAGAATATTATTACATAAACAGTCTGCCTATTTTCTCATCTGGAGGGCCTTTAGGAAATCGAGTGTGATACGCAAATGTGTATTACGCTAACCCGTAATTACCCCTACCTGTGACTCGAGAAGCGTGTAATACGTGTTTCGAGTATTACAGGTTAATTGTAATTGGCTTCTAGTATTACAAATTGTATGCTCTACAATATTGTTATGGTTGATAAAAGATAATGTTTGGAAGTTAGCTTTCACGTTTTGTAAAAACTTTAACGATATTGGTGTATGTAAGTTTTAATGTTTCATGTTATACATCAAAATTGCTAAAGGAATTGATGAAATCAACATCTGATAGTAATTTCGTAAAACTGAAGATTTTGCTAGGAATTCTGATCATTAGAAAAGTCATAGGGAAGGATGTAATATAGGAGTAGATATCTAAAGATAGAGAAAGCGAGAGAGTTTTTTTGTCTTGTGTTTTTATTTTCTTGTATAACTACACTCAAATTGTGACTCTTTTTATGTCACTGAAATAAATAACCCTTCTATCTTTCCCCATAATTATATTTCGTAGGTAACGCTACCATTTAACTCCGTTCTAAGGATTTGTGGAAAGTGTGCTAAACCTTACTAAAATTCTGGTATATTTTCTCGCGAATCCGTAGAAACCAGTTAAAGATAATTTCAACTATATTTCTCTTTTTACACGCTTTATATTAGCTTCACTTGTACGTTTGTTTGTATGTTTGTAACCGACTCCTTTGGGCGCGATTTTGACCCACTTTAAACTTCCAGATTTCATTCAAATTTTGCACACCTATCAAAGACCGATGACAATGCAATAATTCGATTAAATTTTTTATTTTTTTTAGTTGAATTTTCTATAAAAGCGTGATTTTTAGTTTTTAAACCATAATTATTTTACACGTCGCTTTTTGCGTACCTACTTACAAATCAAATGATGTAAATGTTTTTCACAGTAAAACCATTATAGATTAACAACATTTGCAAATAAACTCTTTGGTAATAATACATAAAAAGCTTAATATCCTAAAAAGACGAGAAAATATAGTAATTCAAGTGGCATGTTTTGATAAATTAGTAACAAACATATTTTAGTTTTTGGTATTCTGTACAACTTCTAACTAGACTGAACACTTCAGCTGAGATACTCATATTTTGTCCCTGGAATAGATCATTTAAAACATTTGCCAATTACGAGTTAACCAGCGTTCATACCAATTAAAAGACATACCTATTTAAATGATGATATGAATTTAGAGACTCAATTTATAAAAACATAAAGACAGAATAAATAAAAATAATTAGACAATGAACAGAACTACACTGTAAGGAATGAATTTCAACTAAAACGTTAGAAAATAATTACTCGGTAATTGCAAAAGTAATGACATAGATTAATTTTTCATACCAATTTTGTACTTCTCAGCATAATGCATATCACTTTGTACCTAATGATAAGTTAGCTATGGCATATGTTAGTAGGATACCAACGGCTTCTATCTGTTACTGCATTACCACACTTATATACATAGGGTTCCGGTCTCATCTAGTTTCAATTTCATTAGCACGCTCCCTGATATATGGCTATTCGATGGGCAGTTGTGACGTCACAAGGCTAGTGACGTACATGTTTACAGTGTTTTATAATTTATGAGTTAGCGTGTCTGTTGTATACAGCGTCGTGTCCAGTTGTGTTTTAATTAATTGTTTTTGTCCTACTTTGTGATTAGATAATTAAAGTAATTAGGGCGCTATGATAATTGTTGTAAGCGCTTTGTTTTCACAGCTACAACTTTAGCCATTCTAAAATACTAAAAAATTGTGTTCTTTTCCAGATTTCTTAATTGTCTCAATTATTTTTTTAGTGTACATCTCCTTTTTACACTTTGCTGGATTATTTTAAATTTCTACAAATAATTTCATCCACATTGCGCTTCTATACTTATAACCCCGATCCTTGAGGAAGTTAGATGTTAGTTTTGATTAATAAAACAACCATGAGATCAAACTCAATTATTTAATTATGTATCATTCGGGAACTTCCGTGCCCACAACAAATCTTATCTATTACATCAATACGAGTGTAGCAAAAGTAATCTTAGTAATAAAATAATAGAACACTAATTTGATTGTCCAAGCCATGACCATTAAGGAACTATAGTTCCCTCTCAGGCCTCCATCATCATTTATTTTATTTATTAACTTTATATTAGGATATAAAAAATATCTTCCGAAGAAATAATAATAAAAGATATTTAATTTGCTTCATTTACACAAACACCATAAAATGCATATCTTAAGCTAAGAGAGAGAGAGACAAGACAACTCTTTGCAGCCATAATGAATACCCAAAAATTTACGAAAAAAAACCTTATTTTGTTTTTTTTACTGGTTTTTTGGTCTAATGCTTCCCAACCTCGACAAATTATTGTGTGATGAGCACGACCATTTGTTCTGTGTCTGGGTGTAATTTATCTATAAAATGTATGGATTTAGTAATATTTAAGTATGTTTATCAGCAGTCTGGTTACTATAGTACAGGCTCTGCTTAGTTTGGGATCACACGGCCGTGTGAGAGGTGTCTCAAGTTATTATTATTTATTATTTTCATATTTTAACACTAAAGTTATTACGGTGACCTACTGTTTATTTATAGATCTTTTTTCGGTATCCGAAGTATCAATTTTGCATCTAAAAATAGGCACAAAATTTAGATTAATTTTAGTGTGGGAGTAATAAATAAGTAGGACCGTGTCAAAGTGGGACTCTTGAGACATTTTCTATTTGACACATCGAATTACGGAGAGAATCAAATCTTTACGTGATATTAGATAGTAATATTAGAATACTTTATTATAAAAAATTGTTTTGTTTTCTATTTCCACCCCTTTTTTCTTATTTGCTGTAAGTATATTCTAAGTTTTTTATAGCGTAACATGCTTTAAGAAAACATAAGTCTAAAGCATTATTACTCTGTGTGAAAGTCATTAGAGAGAGAGAGGTTATGTTCAGTTACGAACATAGATGCTTAAAACTTACCTTAGATTTATTATAAATGTAACTGACTACTCGATCAAGATTATTATGAAATCGAAAATTTACTTAAACTTACTATTCTATAACACTCAAGGGTACCAAAGCAAAATAGTTTTATTAATTTATTATTAAAAATGCTATTATTGCAGAAACAATGTAAACGTACTATTTATACTATTTATTTTGCCGTTAATAAATTATTATTATTATTAATTTTAAAACTAACTGTGTATTGTCAAATGACATAAATAGCAGGACTGTTACAATCTTCACTGTACAACTTTACTCCCTATCTACTAGTCACCCGGAGTAGATAGGTTCGCAGCTGGAACTACGGGTCCGGCTGTTAGATCAGGGTACTACGGGAACCGGTTCCTGAGCCCTCTGATGGCGCAAGCCGTCAGATACCGGTTTTGAAGTTGGATTCGTGGTAGTTTGTGGTTAGCTGCAGAGAAAGGGCACGTCGTCTGCTCCACTATCTGTCGGTGGAGCATCCGATCTCGCGCACAGCGAGCAGCGGAATTAACCGGTCTAAGGCGAAGGGCCCCTTGGTTTTCCACTGCGGGGTTTGGAGCGTCCCTTAGCAGAGGTCCCGCCGGACCGATGCAGCTCGGGCACTTGCCTGCTAAACAAGTAGAAAGGTGACTAGAAACTGATCCGGACACCCGTCTGTAGGCCTGGGTAGACCTACACATGATTGTAGATCGGGAAGTGAGCGAGCCCACAGCTCCGGTACCAGCTGGAAACTGGTAGTTGGCTTCTCTGACGAACCCAGCGGTATTACCGCGAGCATATGCAAATATGCGGGATGTGAGCGTGCCTTACAACTCCGGTACCTATCTGGATAATAGGGAGTGTGCCGGTCGCGAGCGGGGGTTGCTGCGAGTGTGGTTTCACGAGTGGCGATTCCCTGTGACCGATAGGCATACGGGTAACTAGCCTTAATTAGTGCCGGCGCCATGGCGTTGGAGGTAAGACCTGCCGTATAAAGGTCTCTGCGTCTCGGGACCTTGGTTTGGGGAACGAGATGCAGGTATACTGACCCTACCGTTATAATGATTGCGTTGGGAAGGTAGGGGCAGTATAAAACAAATACGTAGTGAGAAGAGGAGAGGGGTCTGTACAACTTTACTGACATTAAACACTATTGTTCGCCTCTAGGGACGTCAGATTACATTAAAATCTTGGTATTTTATTTTCACAATGATATAATTAGTCGTGAACACATACACCCAAATTTTAGAGTACGTATACATACCTGAAGGTAAATTTTGGCGCAATATATCACTATGCAAAATTTTATAGCAAAAAAAAACATCACTCTCGAAATACGCTCCACGTAACTAATACTTACTTCAACTTCCTCACAAACTTAAGCAAACCAATAGTGAGTACGTACGTTAAATGCGTAAGTGCCTCCGGCAGTTCAAACAAGTTCGTATCACAATGCTGGAAAAATCCTACGATTACTGCTCACAACGGCCTGTATCTGTTCAGGAAACAAAAATAACAGGGACAAGACGGCAACAAGTTACATATTGCGTTCTGAGGGTAAGGGTGGTTGGTACACTGGCCTTCATTAAAAGCTTCGTTTACTTATTAGAGATAGTATATTAAGGAGTCTTAATTACACACACATGCGTATGTTGTAATCAAATCTAAGGATTTTGAGGTTCTTCATATTTGTGACCTCTTTACGACACTGCAGGGCCAATCACGTACCTATGTAAATAGAAATATTCATCCATACAAACAATTAATATTTATTTACATTGAGTGGGTATCGAAACCGAGACCCCTGTTGAAGTCAAAATACGCAATCGTTACTACAAACCGAGCCACGATACCTGTATACGACATTTATTAAAGTGATTCACAGACAGCTTTCCGAATCTACTTTGAGTTTTGAAAAAATCTCAGTCCAGAAATATCTGCGGAACTTTAGCTTACCTCACTTATAATTTTTAATTAACCAAACTTTATGTTTGTTGGTTCGGAAAGCTGTTTCTTTTTCATAAAATAAAATGTGAATTCAAACATTTATACACAGCTTAATGGGACCACGGTACCTTTTGTTTCCACTTGGCCATATTCAGATGACTGTTTTAGTTAAAAATGTGCGTAAAAACAAAAAAAAAACGATTTTTATTTCTGTATCAATTCAGGTTCATTTCTTGTATTTTATACAAAAAATTAAATGGGTTAAAAATGGGCGCTCATGTGATCGAATGTACGGCAAACCAATGATCTCAGAAGGCACGTTGGGCGCACGTTGCGCGTCGGATCAAAACGCGCGTTACCATATGAACGACTTAAACAAAATGCTTCTTGTTAACGCGCGTTACCGCGCGTTCAACGCCCGTCATCTAAACATGGCCTTACTAAATATACTAGCAGTAACGCACATGTATATCTTGTTTCTGAAAACACAATTTCCGGTAGTGAATATAATATACATCTTATGCCCCAGGCGTCTCTCACACGCCGGAGAAAAAAGGCGCTCACAATATCCTATTATTCCTGTGTTTTATTAACAAAATATCTGCACTAATATGTACAATAGAGTATAACGTTCGTATTATGTTTCCTTTTTAATTAAAGTAAATGGTGTACTCGTGAAACTCTAGTAATAATAATATTATTTGGAGCGCTCTCTGAACAAAGTCTACGATAGATTGAATTTTACTCAAAATAGTAAATGTTGAAGCAGTGTTAGCCAAGTAAGCACACAGATATAATATATTCTTTTTATTTTTGATGGTTATATTCCTTTGCAAGGGATGTAAATCAAATTCGAATAAAATTACACTTGCGATTAAAATCTAATAAAATTGCAATTGCATCTTGCTCCTATCTTAAGAACGTCGAATTAAGGTGTAAGGGTTAGTATACATCATATGGTAGTCAAATACTTAAACATTGGCGTCTCACGCTGCCAGCGGTCTGAGTTCGATACCCGGTTGAGCACATCTTTTTGAAATTTATGTGTATATTAAAATTTCTTTATCAATTGGTTTAACGGTGAGGGAAAACGTTGAAAGTATATATTAGAAAGTTTCCTCTAGTTTCCATGAAGATTTTGAAGGATGCTAATCCACATTAAGCGGTGGACTATTCAGCGCAGTAGCTTGATGTGCAGTAATATATTTAACCCTTGTTAAACTGAGTGGTGGTTACTGCCCAGTAGTGAGATATTTATATTTAAAAACAAAGGTCAAAGGAAATTAATTCTATATTGACTGCCAATAAAATCTATTGCTTATGTGATTTACACAAAAAACCTGTCAGTCGTAGGTCTGGACTAAACCCGCCGGAAGAAGTTCAAATATTATTTTTTATTTTATTTATTTCTTATTACAAAATGCTTAAATAATAAACAGGTATCGAGGGCTATTCAAGTATCTGTTCAGTTCCTGAAACCCATAGTGAAATAGTAGTTGCAGTCTACAAGCCATAACTTACAACTGAAACGTAGTTCTTGAAAGCGAAATGCTTTAAGCAATTTATATGCTTCTTTAACAAACGGCGAATGATTTTCTAGTCATCACAGAAATATCTTTTCAATCTGATTAAAATGTTTTGGCATCCAGCACTAATCGGTCCGTCATGCACCTAGGGAAAGGGTAAGAGAGGTTACCAGCAGGTCTTAAAGTACTAAGTGGCATAGATACAATTAAACGACCTATAAAAATATCACCGACTTCAGTGTGCTTAAATCATGATAAACTGTAAAAAGCTATATTCTTCATCCCTTAATTTGCCACCCTTAGAGGTGGAATATTTTCTTAGAGGGGCTCGTGGCTAAGTGGTAACCGAGTAGGTTAGTACATCACAAAGTTAAGTAATACTAGCCAGGTCAGTCTATCAAAATCAAAATCATTTATTTCAATTAAACTCATTATAGGTATTTTTGAATTGTCAGGAGTCGTCAGTCAGACTAAGTCAGTCGTGAAGCTAATTGCCCGTTCCAATAAGTAGATCCTGTGGAGAAGAACAGGCAAGAAACTCCAAGGACACTCTTTTTCAACATCTTTTTTACAGCTGTTTGGTTACATTGCTTATATCTAGGATGGAGACCATTCTTAACATATTGAGACCCCTCCGTGTCTCGGAGAGAGATGATCAGAGGTGGAATATCTTCTTCAAATTCAAATGGAATCTTGAGTAACTGTACGGTAACTGACAGATAATAAAATGTTGGTAACTTGGTTGCTAAAATAATATTGACAACTTTGAATGCTTATCACTGCATTGCATACTGTGGTAGTAAACAATTGAATTTTGGTTCTTCAGATAATTTTGTATACTTTGCATGTATGTATGAAACTGATGCTGTCTGTACCTGTGGCCAGGATCACAGAGCTTTATTATAACATGTTATGGGCGACGCCGACAACTTAATAAATTCACAACATTTTTCCATAAAATTACTACAGAAAATATGACAAATAATTTATCCTTATAGAGATAAGCTAAGCTCTATTTGATCAGCCTTTCAGAAACCGGGTGTAAGTGTTTGAAATTTTTTATCGGTTAAATGAAAAAAAATGATGTTATCATCACTGCACATCCATTTACATATGAGTATTTACATTGTGAGTAGAACTATGTTCTAATTATATCTATTAAAAACCACTGTAATTGTTGGTTGAACATAAAATCAAAATGAATACTAAATGACAAATAGAATGTTCGAAACGTTGTTAGTTGGAGGAAAGGCTGTAAAATATAAAGTGGAGTGGCCCCGAGTAACAGCCTCGCTTTATGGACTTGGCAACGTTAAGTTTGAGGACAATCTCTTTACTTGCTAATGAGGACTATTACAAACACTCGATGGCCACACACAATGTGAAGTGAGCCGTTCATTATAGATCTACGGATCATAAAACTTACTATGGTGACAGTGAATAAAATTATCAGGGACAAGATATATTATATATTCGTCTGATTTTCTCAATGAAAAATCTCGACTTTGTATCCCCAACAACTATTGTCACAGCAGGTAGCACAACAAGTTGTTTGCTGTGGCATTTTGTCGTACCGTAAAAAAAAAAATATTTATTTTATATTTATTAAAGGTTGCGCTCACGTGTATTTTTTATGAATGCCTGACTAGTGTCGGGCCCAACTCAAGCACTACATCAAAGGAAGCTCGTAATTAGTGGCATTGTGGCGTCTATCACCGACGCGGCAACCTAGTCGAACATTCTGATCGTTAGTACAGGTTACGCACAAATTCTAAGGTTTTCACAGTGACGCTGTCGGCTCGTTACTTTCGGTTTGTGGTTTAAGAAAGTTGTTGAATATCTGTGAAGAGCATGCAGTCGGTCATGGACTTATGTATAATGTCAGGAAAAGTCAGTGTACTTATGGTTTTTCAGGGTGGGACTAGAAAAGTTACAGGATACCATCATACACTGAATGATTCGAAACTAGTTCAGGTAATAATGTTCAAGTACTTAGGACATTTGGTAACACCTACCCTGAGGGACGATGCTGACATTGAGAGGGAGCGGAGCGCACTGGCAGTACGAGCCAACATGGTGATTCGCAAGTTTGCACGCTGCTCAATTAATGTTAAAATCACTATTTTTAAAGCCTACTTCTTTCTAGACGTGCAGCCTGTGGGCTAGCTACACAGCAAAATCGTACAGTGATCTCCGTGTACAGCTCAACAATGCCTTTAGGATGCTGGTGGGGCTCCCTCGATACTGTGGCGCGTCCGGCATGTGTGCGGACTTTTATGCAACAATGCGCAAGGGATGCAACGCACTGGTGCGGCATGCGGGGGAGTGCTAACAGCATGCTGAAAGTATGTGCAGCTGGCTGCAGACGGCTAGACTGTCAATCAATATATGCTATCGAGTTGCACATAGAGGCATCGGCTGATTAATATTCAGCACGTAGTAGGTACACTGAATAATTATATTTTATTTTTATTATTGTACATTTGACTGTAACTAGTTTATTTGTATTATTTATATTCTAATTATTTAATTATTTATGAATTATTATGAGTCTATTTTACTTGAAATAAAATTGCCTGATTTGGTGCAATATTTTCATGATATGATATTGTTTTCATGAAATGTCAATGGTAAACCTGATTGCTGGAACCTAAGTTATTCACAGCCAACCTTAGTTAAGTTATAGTTATACTTTCAAGTGTTGGTAAGCCCACTTTCAGTTGATTAATAAATAAATAAATATTCTTTAACATTTTAGGAATGTTATGAAACTGAGTGGTAGAAGACGTTAACTTTTGCGTGAAATTCCTATATTATTATCTCCTTGTCGCCGTGATTATTTATTCTCCTAAGACTTGCACTGCAGAATAAGACTGCAGATTCTTATCCAAAGTCTAACTGTTTTATCGTTAACTGCACTATACTCACTTATATACCATGAAAAAAAATTTACATTTTCGAGAAGAGATAGGTAATAATAATAATCTTTATTTGCCAAGAATATTGTCATAAAGATGGTACAAATGTGTCTTACGACTAGGTGCAGAATGTTCTGCCTAAATTGGGCATGCAAACTTTTTTATAACGTAACATGCATTCTAAATTATGAAAAACTTAATGTGTATGTCTAGTGCAATTTATTATATGTATATCCTTAAGTATTCTGTTACGGAATAATACCTTTTCTCAATCAGCCACTCTCTTAGCTTTTTAATAAACCATTTATATGTTAAAGCTTTAATTTCTTTTGGTATACAGTTATAAATATATCCACACATAGCCAAGCAGTTCTTTTTGTATAAAATAGTTTTAGGTACTTTAGATAAAACAATCCATCTGAATCACGCATATTTCTCGGGTAAATGTCTCTGATACACAAAAAATACAACAAAGAGACTTTCGGATTTACTTGAAACTAGTAGATTAACATAATTTTAAACAAAATAATCTATTTTCTTCCTACGCATGCTTTTGACTCATGGATCAGAGTACTGACATTAAAATTTAACAACAATATCTCAATGTTTTAAGCTCATCAAACTTTGTTCCGAGCGTGCTAATAACATAGAGATGATAACACCACAGCGGGTGGTATATCATCCGGTGCATCTCCCCGAGGCGCACAGCTCATCGCCGCGGTTAATGCGGTGCCGCACAATAACCAAACAAACACTGACATTATTGCATTACTATTCGCAACAGTGGACCGAATGAACATCGGCGGTAATAATACTTTATTAGGTCAACAATGTTATTTACAATAAGTTTATGATGGAAGATATTATACGTACACTTGTACATATTATCATTACATATTATAAAACAAAGTCCCCCGCCGCGTCTGTCTGTCTGTCTGTCTGTTCGCGATAAACGGAAAAACTACTGAACGGATTTTCATGCGGTTTTCACCAATGGACAGAGTGATTTAAGAAGAAGGTTTATATGTAGTATACATGCATATTATTGTAGAGAAAAGTCGAGAAATTCATAGATTTGTAATGTCATATCGTAACAAACATATTTTTGTGCGCTTACATTGCAAACGCTGGCTAAACCTTACGAGATAGATCAAATTAATGTACTACGAAATTGTATATCTTAAAAAGATCAATAAAAAAGTCCGCGATGGTATATGTTTATCTCCTAAGGATAACCCACAGTACCCATTTTTATCTTTTACATTTTACAAAAAAAATATGGGTTATTTATCAAACTATTTTAAACAATACAGTATTATTCCTTATCCAATTGTAGGATATCTCAAATAAAGGTAAAACTGATAGTACAATAAAACTCACGTGAATACTGTAGGGTAGATATATATTCTTCCATTTCAATACACTTTTAAACACACGTCCGAACTCGATGCTGGCCACGAGCAAAATAGCCCGCCTAAATTTACTGTTCTCCCGGGGTAAACATTCGGTGTTGCCCGTTACATCCGTTTCCACTCCCCAAACATGAACAAACGAATACAATATTTCGAATTTATATCAAATTAATATATCTATTTTTGTAAACCTAACACTCGACCATCCTGACGTCGTGCATGTCCTCATGCACGCACGCAAAAACAGCCGTATTCACCTAACACTCGGCCAATAGTAATCTTCCATAGCATCGAATTCAGACTTACAATTTTACGGACGTATGTGCATTGCGTCAGAAACATGATTATGATACTTCCTTACATACAAGAGGACGTCACAAGTGGTACTTCCTTCCCACAAGCAACAGGTACATACATAAATATATAATAATTATAATCATAAAGGCTGTGAATTTTTTCTCACAAATCGGGGGACGTCACTTGCGGTACTTCCTTCCCACAAGTGACATATCTCATAACGGCTGTGAACCTTCCTTCTCACAAACCAGGGGACGTCATTTGCGGTACTTCCTTTCCACAAGTGACATATCTCATAACGGCTGTGAACCTTCCTTCTCACAAACCAGGGGACGTCACAAGTGGTACTTCCTTCCCACAAGCAACAGGTACATACATAAATCTATAACAACTATAATCATAAAGGCTGTGATACTTCTTTCGCACAAACCAGTTGACGTCACTTGCGGTACTTCCTTCCCACAAGTGACATGTGTCATAACGGCTGTGATACTTCTTTCTCACAAACCAGGGGACGTCACTTGCGGTACTTCCTTCCCACAAGCGACATATGTCATAACGGCTGTGATACTTCTTTCTCACAAACCAGGGGACGTCACTTGCGGTACTTCCTTCCCACAAGCAACAGGTACATACATAAATCTATAACAACTATAATCATAAAGGCTGTGATACTTCTTTCGCACAAACCAGTTGACGTCACTTGCGGTACTTCCTTCCCACAAGTGACATGTGTCATAACGGCTGTGATACTTCTTTCGCACAAACCAGTTGACGTCACTTGCGGTACTTCCTTCCCACAAGTGACATGTGTCATAACGGCTGTGATACTTCTTTCTCACAAATCAGGGGACGTCACAAGTGGTACTTCCTTCTTACAAGCAACAGGTACATACATAAATATATAACAATTATAATCATAAAGGCTGTGATACTTCCTTCTCACAACCCAGAGGGCGTCACTTGCGGTACTTCCTTCCCACAAGCGACATACATATATCTAATAATGGCTGTGAACCTTCCTTCTCACCAACCAGCGGACGTCACTAGTGGTACTTCCTTCCCACAAGCGGCATACATCTCATAATAGCTGTGAACCTTCCTTCTCATAAACCAGCAGACGTCACTAATGGTACTTCTTTCCCACAAGCGACATACTGGCTGTGAACCTTCCTTCTTACACACCAGCGCGGCGGATGACAACAATTAGTAATCTTATTCATCACTTCGGCCTCGTACGGGTAGCAGAGACATCTTCAACAAACATCAACATATTTCAATCAATTTACACAAAATCTTAACAAATTATACACCTAAACCTTCCTCCTGAATCACTCTGTCTATTAGTGAAAACCGCACGAAAATCCGCCCAGCAGTTCTTCAGTCTATCGCGAACATACAGACGCGGCGGGGGACCCCGCTCCATTATTATGTAGTGATATCTCATCATAAATCATTTCTTTTTGCTGTCTCGCCTTTTTTTTGTTTATATTATATTATCCATGTAAGTGCATAGTTATGTCACATCTTATTAATTAATATATAACTAGCTTATTATGATAAATCATTTAATTTTATACTAATAGTCTATATTTTCTCATACAATTATTCCGTATCATATTTACAGTTTGTACCGATAGACAATAATTATTGCATTCAGCTGAATGTATAAGGCAGTCACAATAAGCATGCCAGGTTTACTTGGCAGTGTAGGTATAAAGCTACAATTACACTTCGGGTTCGACCAATCGTGCCAAAATTCAGTGGGATGCGGCGCGCCGTTTGTTTGATGCTGGAGCACACAATATGCGTCGCGTCATTCTTTCATATGTAGACTATCGAGTTATTGGTACCTGGTCTAGGTTTATTTGTTCACAAAAATAAGGCATTAACTAAATATTCACATTAATTAATTTAAATAAAAAGACAACCCTAATATCGCGGTGCTGTCGAAACAGATAATAGTTACGCGATAGAAAGAGGCAACTGCTAGTTGAATATACCTGTAGATAATTAGCGCTGTGTGACCCGAGTTGAGACTTTATTATGTCGGAACAGGAGTCGCTTGTTTAATTAAATTATTTGGTAAAGTGTGACTTCTGTACTTTAACTATTATGAATTCTGTGCAATAGGTAAATAATTATTTATTCGGTACCTTATGCCTATGCAAAATACACACACACTACACACACATATACTAATGTTAACGGAATATTTTAACTTTTCTGTTCTTTTACCTGTTCTGTATCATCATCATCATCGTCATCATCATCGTCTATGTTTATGGTAGCTACATGAAGGCATGGTAACATACGATCGGCTGCTGTCACATGCACGTTTTTATTTTCCTTGCTGTACATATATATTATGTTTTTGACGGATTTAAGCAATATTTCTAAATTCAAATTTTAGTTACTTTTACGTCTTACCTCATTCAACCGTCGGTCAATCTCCGCATTCATATTCAATCCAAACATAACCTCGGAAGGAGTCCTATCTTTTTGTGGTTAATATTATTTATGCCCCATTGGATTTGTATGGGATGACCCACTTTGTCTTCCCAATCTTTTTATCAAAATTGAAACTTCGAGCTGTTAAAGAGCTAAGAGTGGTGCGGTTGGATCGCTAAACCTTATTTTGTAAATAGTATCTAACATTTGGATAAGGTTAGTTTCAGATAAGATCGATCGAATCTATCTAAACATTCAGGGATAGACTTTTCATAAACAAAGATGACATCACTATTGCCTTGGTAAATCGAACTGATCCTAAGACCAAAGTGTATTTGCTAATCTGAACGGCATGCGATTAATTTCGTATTGACTTTCCGGTGTAACAAAACGATCTCAACGGTTGACTTCAGATCTAGGTACTTGATAGTGACCAGAAGACATGCAAGGTTATGGAAAAAATGAAATAATTGGATACCGCTGATCGTAATCGAATTTCGCAGTCTAAAATCGACACTTATTTAAAATCCTGTTTGCAAACCAGAATTAGGACTAGCGTATTCTGAAACCGATTCGTGGATGATGCCAACTTCCATCATTTCTGCAACCATTTCCCGTTCTTGCTATTATATATTTTATATATTTACAAGCTAACCTGCAAGGTTTGTATACAACAGGGCATTTAGTATTTCATTCGATACTCATCTCAGTGAAGCCCGCACATCCTAGTTCCTTCAAGGAAGTTGCGAAGTGCTTGTGCATCTCTAACAAGATCATTGTTCTTGCTACGACTCGTTGATAGAATCACATTGGCTCATTTCAATACCTATACCTACGGAGCACTTCTGAAAATTACATGCCTAACGACTCGCACCTTCGTGCCTTTCGATAAAATTTCTCCCATTCGTAGTTTATAAAGTTTTGATGAAGGGTGCACGTAAACATAAACATGACTATTCCTGACACGGTACGTTCCTCCGCTAACAAATTTCACTTGACTCCGGTTTACCAATAATTTTCCTACTCAAAACGTAATGACTCCGTTCACTAGAGTCTCGACACAAGCTTTAACTACGGCTGGACCGTAAACGTCATTATCAGCGATAACTAATACGGTGACCGCCATAACCTCGTCCTCATTCAGTTTGGGCAGAGCTGATTCACAACATCAAAAGCATTAAAGTTCTTCTGCATTTTTGTATACCACGATATGCGGTTGCTCCGTAAAAGAAAGACCTATCAGCATCTATCGAAACCTGTTCTCAATTACTTGTGACGTTACAGTAGTTTTACATTATAAATATTTAAGTCTTCAGAAATACTACCTTTCGAGAGTGAAACGCACTTCCCAAAACCCTTCATAGGTATAGTAGAGCTGTCGTGACTCGGTTCTAATAAACATACTGTGAACTCTTAACACTTCAGCAAGCCCAACAAGCAGATATAATGAATATATTGTCCAACTCTGTACTCATATTCATGCAAATGCAAGAGTATTGTAACGTATTATTATTAGTTTCAATAATATGCATGTCACCTGAATATATATATATTCGTATACTCGAATATAGTTTCCGTATACATTATTTACATGTTTACTTTATCATCGAAATGTCTGTTCGTTGTGTGTATTTTAATTAAAACTTTTAGTAGTTGTTCGCGATGAGAACAACACATTGCGTTAGCGTTAGACCTAAAGGTTTAATCCAGGGTTTATCACTCAACACCTGGATGAAACACTTAATTGTACGTTTACCATCAATATCACATCCGTTCAGTTGAGCAAGTATCTCAGTCAGAGGTTTGCCAAACTAACTTTTCCGCTTAAGCAAATCCTTCAAGGTTTATTCATAATTTTGCTCAAATGGAAACATTTAACAACATTTCATCAAATATATTCATCTCGAACGAATAGTATAGAGTTTAGACTCTCATGCCACATCCTAGCTAATCCTTATAGTTTCTGCATTACAAGAAGAATGATAGTTATTTTCTTTCCTAACTGTATACAATGGCACATTGGTTAACTTTCTAATTGAAATATCTATGCGCTGGCTTTTAATCGAGGGGTCAAAGTCAGATCGAATGTTTGTGGTTCATCTTACCATTACTGTTAAATGTCATAATTTACATTTCGACTACTTAATGACTCTTAGATTTAAAATATATTTCGAAGTAAAAATTGGACTGTCTGACCGTTTACTCAGCTTTGAAGTCAAATGCGCCGATTTCGACATCTGATGCTCCCCGGAGCCGCTGTACATCAACGTCGCAGCAGCCACGAGCAGCGACCTGGTGCATAAAGCGGCATTTGCTCGCGTTGCAGCAACGGGCTATGTGTACGTTGCAAGCTTCTGTATCGAAAATCTTCATCTTGTTATCTTGAATGCAGAACCCGTGTTTGTCTGCGACTTTTTCTATTCGAACAGGAGCTCAATATTTCGATAGATGGCGGCGTGCTTAACCGCTTTTGAAGTAACTACTCTTCTTACAGCATCGTTACTCTGAAACTTATGCATGGGAGCTGTGTACAAGGAGCTATGTAAAATAATTAAAAACTCCTTTTTTTCAGAATAAAATTACTGCAAGGTACTTGAACATTATTCGTGATATTTCGGTAACGATCCTTTGAAAACCAATTATGTTTGCAGTTGCATGGTTCATTGCTTACACTGAACTATTGAGAGACCACGAAGAATATTGCAATATAATTTAACAAACAGATGATATACACCAACGGTTACATATATAAAATTAAATTACGCTTTGTGATGTTATTTCAAAATTATAGGGTATCTCGGAAACAACGCTGCCTAGCTCAAATTCACGTTTCATTTTTTTTTTTTTTTGACACCCAAATAAACACCGCTACGTTTAGCAACTAGATGTTGAGATGTGTAATGTAATATTTAAAAACTTATACCATTTCGAACAAAGGTATAACACTAACAAAAATGTTAAAGCGATGGCTCAATTCTCAAATCTCGCAAATCCAAAAATTTCGAAATTTTGATGTCATCTGTGTATGATGCCGTAACAAACACCATGCAATCATCGTATTTTCAAATTGTTTTTAGTTTTGTTCTTTTTTGTACTTACAAAAATAAAACTACCTACATACTTAGTAAATCCATTACACATGTTTAAGAATTATACGTAAGTCCATTTATTTAATAATTTTATCAGATATAAAAATAATGATTACAACAAATATAAGCCCAATTAATGATAGATATTTAAATAATGCTATTTGTCTATGTTTTATAATTAGTAAGGTACTTAATTTTTTTTTTTTTTCTTCTGTAATATTTTTTTTCACATTTGGAGATACGAAGTTCTTAAATGAAATCATCCGTATTTAAATCAATTAGCCACTATAATCTAAATAAAATGAGGAAAGTGGGCCTATTCCACTTCTGAAAATGTAGGATATCTCAAATAAAGGTAAAACTGATAGTACAATAAAACTCACGTGAATACTGTAGGGTAGATATATATTCTTCCATTTCAATACACTTTTAAACACACGTCCGAACTCGATGCTGGCCACGAGCAAAATAGCCCGCCTAAATTTACTGTTCTCCCGGGGTAAACATTCGGTGTTGCCCGTTACATCCGTTTCCACTCCCCAAACATGAACAAACGAATACAATATTTCGAATTTATATCAAATTAATATATCTATTTTTGTAAACCTAACACAATTAAATACATTAGATACGTTGTGCATTTTATGTAGATCAAAATTGCCCTTTAAAGCATATCATTAAAATGAATATCTCAGAAGATATCAGAGATTTAAAAAGCGGGGGCAGAGCGGCGGTTTAGGAGTATAATTTGTACCCGTGCGTAGCCGGGGCGGGTTGCTAGTGTATGTATATATTACTATGCTAGTATAATATAATCTTAAAGCACTCTATTAAAAGCTGCTTTTGTTTTTCAGCAATAAAGTACAAATTAGCTTTCTAGGGTTAGCTAACCCAAAGAAAATACCCACAACTAACACTTTGTTTCTAGACACCGTTAGTGCCATGTACTAGTATGTAAGGCTAATGTTATTATTTGATAATTGCAATATTGTAACATTCTTGTATAACATTGTAGGCATATAAATAGAGTAAGTGCACTTACGGCAAGTTGTCACGTTTAAATTGTATTTTTTTTTTCTGTCAAGGCTATAAATATACTTTAAATATATCACTATCTGATAGTTATAAATATGGAATATGTATTTGTAGTAGTAGAACTCAGAATACATTAAGTTACGCAACTACATAGTTCACAGTTATATACATGTATTTATACAACGTACGTGTTTTCTTCTTTCTCGTCCCAAAAATATGCTACGCTACGTACAGATAAGTACGAATGATGTATGTAAATGTCGTTTATATGCTAATGTAAGCAGCTTTTAACCATATTTCCAATGCATAATCATTGAGTGACACACTCAGGAGGATTCCCGCCGCCACTCCACACACGCCATACACCTTATATTTTATTGTAATCATATTCAAAATACTCGATAAGTCGGTGAACCCTTTTTATTTTGGGTATAAACAGCTCTCATACATTTTGTCATTTTATATAACTGGTATTTCAATGGTTGTGGGTGTAAGTAAATAAGAGATAAAGGTCCTGTTTCTTTACTAATACGGTGAAACTTCAATATCTTCCTTGAATATGCTTGGCTAGAAGGTTTGGCGGCACGAGGCAGTCTGTCTATTTTGCGCAGGCGTTGATAAAAAGTCTTAAGTTCTGCCGAGATAGAGACGAAGGTTCTTTGTGTGAAGTTCCTTTTTTTCTCCTGGTCTGGGTTTTTTTCAAGTCGTGATAATGGCCCGGCCTATGACTCTGTTTAGCCCAGGTTATAGCTACGAACGGCAAAGCAAAGATAATGGGTTTCTTTAGGATAGCCGCCGTAGTTAATACAAAACTTGCAGCAAGAGTGATACTCTGTTCTGATATAAACATAATGTTATTAATAGTTTGAAGTATATGGGATGGGCTGACCGGCTAGTACTTGACGTAGAACTGTAATTCCTTTAGCGATGACACATTGATGATTTCCAATTGCAGATAAGTGTTGAGTCAGTCCCACTTCAAATGTAGGGAACATTTGAAGTTATCGATGACTACGCCTATTTCAGACAAATTGTCCAACTTGTTACCAAAAAGGTCAACCGAATAGTATAAGTCGGATGGATACCTTCAGAAAGATGCACATTATTATTTCACCGCAATTGTTCCAACATTTGAAAACCATAATTTTGAGCTATTGAGTGCTAGTGATTGTTTGGATATATATTTACGTGTATGCAGATAATCAAAAACTGTACCCAAGCATTCTTGCATTATCAACGTTCTAGATTATTAATATTATAATTACATAACTAGATGAATTAAACAACTGATTAAAGTGTTGGTATGCTGAAGGCAAGACCGCTCTTTCGGTATAATCACCTCTTGGAAATATTTTAGAGGAGCCTGAAGGACGTTCAGCAGCGGTTGGCTATGTCAGTCTACCAACCATTAAATCGATCTGTAAGACTCTAGGCACTTGGATTAAGCCATTAACCCTAAACTGTCAATGCACAACCGACGTGCACCGTATGGACTGATCGGTAAGCAAAAGGTCCACTCAAAACGTTGGTAGCACTGACAGAGCTATTTATATAATTATGTTGACGGGAATGAACGTGATCACGTATTTAAAAGGTATTTGCATACCTTTGTTTTGCCTGACGTTTCAACCAGGTTGCACTGGACGTGGTCACAGGCTGACTATATTATATTTAAAGGTATGTAATACCGTTAAAGTACGTGATGGTGTTAATTCCCGTCCATGGAACGCAAAAGTTTAAAAGTTAGTATACAGAACTATTATTGCCAATAAACCTGATAAAGTTTAATAAAAATCTTTTATATAATATATCTTTTGTTTGTCCAACTTCGCTTAACATGACTTTATAATACAAATATAAAGTCATGTTAAGCGACTTTAGCCCAACTGATTTTTGCAAGACAAGTCAAGTCCATAAGTAATGAAACTTGTTGGTTATAAATTGAGTTTGTCAGTTTTCCCAATAACAAACACATTCAGTAACGCCAAAGTTATTAAACTAACACCAAATCACTATACTAATAAAGGTCATTAATGAAAAAGTGAGAATCCACTATCAAAGATTCTAAGTAAAAAACCCTATTGCAAAACAAAATCCCGAAATACATTCAATAAGAAAATATCTTATTACAACTACTTGTATAAACGGTTCAATAATGAGCATGTTTCCATATTGGCCCATTTCTACCCCCTTCCACCACCGTGATGGTTGGTCTGTGTTGTTTGATCACATGTCTGTCACGTGCTAGTTTAGTCACGTGGAAAAATCCCGCACGCTGTGGCCGCGCGACCTATTCATCGTGAAACCGACTCAATAAATACCAGACGAGTTTAATTAGGTACACTTGCGTGCTTTCTACTCATTCCATAGGGTTTGGATTGAAAGTAGGATTGTTTTCTTTTGTAAATGTAGTGACACATTCATTTAATTCATGGAAAAGGTTTGAAGTGAGTTGAGGTTGTTAATATAGAACGACTCGTTAAAAAAGAAGTCTCCGAGAGTTTCTTTAAAACTACTGCGTCATATTTTTTATTTTAGTTTATTTTATTTGTAAGATATACAGACAATAGATTAATTATTTCTTAAACTAAATGTGACCTTATACAATTTATAAACCTCCAATAACAGCTTTAACATTTAGTAGTTAAATAGCTTCGTTGAATAAAAAATACATAAAAATTATTAAAGCCAGTAATAATCAAAACAAAATAACAAAATACAAAATTATTAATTTACTTGTACCATAATACATTTATAGGTTGTAAAATGTCTTTGAATAAACCTTTTTTTGTAAATAGGAGTTTATTCATGGAAAATATCTACTTAAAAGCGTATATTACTACTATTTTACTCACATATTTTAACAAGTGAATTATATATATAACAACCAAGACAAGCTAATATATAATTAGTCGCCTTTCAAACAAGCAAAGAAAACTTAAACTTGGTCAAGCCGTTTGGGAGTTAAGATGCACAGATAGACATACAGATACACACATTAAACTTATACCAGTTGTATCATAGGTTCAAAAAGGGATCCTTCAACCTTGTTACGTGATCATATATGGTGTGGTCCACGAATGATCATCGTAGTAGACTTATTACTACCGTGTTTACAAAAACTTTTAATAAATGAAATATCATGACAGTACCTTGTTAGAGGAATCTTATTCACCCAGAAAAGTAATCAAGGCATAGTCTAACTTCGTAATTTTATTTATAGAACGGCA
Source organism: Euplagia quadripunctaria (assembly GCA_963859945.1). Taxonomy (NCBI): domain Eukaryota; kingdom Metazoa; phylum Arthropoda; class Insecta; order Lepidoptera; family Erebidae; genus Euplagia; species Euplagia quadripunctaria. Next base: position 346,503 of record OY982564.1, on the reverse strand, counting down.
GAAGTAGTTTATAAAGTTATTAAGCTGAGGTTTATTAAATATTTTCCTTCCTTAAGATTTGTAATGAAATAGAAATACAAAATTCTGTTCTGGCTTTTAATTCTTAATTATTTTAGGCTGTTCATATCAAGACTAAAGATCATGATAACTTCAGAAAAATGTATTTAATTATATTCGACTGGCCTGTTGGTCTACCGCTTAGTGATTCCCACCAAGAACAAATAATTGTGTGATGAGCATGACCATTTGTTGTGTGTATCAGAATGGCTGGTTGCCTGCCTCATTTAACATAGAGGTAGTGATTAAAAATTGCTACCTATTTGCTACCTACAACTTAATAATTATTACCTCAGTATTTAAAAAATGTAAGGAATATTAATGTGACCAGCCAACCTGACGTCAGAATGGCTGGTCACATTGATATTCTTTACATTTTTTAAATAATGAGGTAGCAATTATTTAGTTGTAGGTAGCAAAAAGTAGCAAATAGGTAGAAAATTTTAATCACTACCTTGATGCTAAATGAGGCAGGCAACGAGCCATTCTGATGCACACCATCTTTTTGTGTCTGGCTGTAATTTATCTATAATATTTATGTATTTAGACATATACAAGTATGTTTATCAGCAGTCTGGTTACCATAGTACAGGCTGGGGTCAGACGGCCGTGTGCGAAATGTGTCAAGTTATTATTTTATATTTCCTTTTTTATTTTTCTACCATTACACCGATCGCCAACAGCAGGGTGCTCCCCCAAGTATTGGGTTCTACAAGAAAAGAGTGTGTCCCCTAGATTACAAGCATCCTTAAGCTACGATAACCGCTTGCCATCAGGTGGGCCGTATGCTTGTTTGAAACCAACGTGGCATAAAAAATCACTGTCGTAGAAATGGGAAATTTACTTCTGAATTAGTAAATCGTTTTTTGTTTGATTGTTTGCACTAATCTCGAAAGTTAAAGGCTATGTTACATCACGTGGCGCTGCTTAAAACTGTAGGGAACCACTAGCTTGTAATATATTATTAGGTCTTTACCTAGGAAATTACCGTTTTATATGAAAAAAAAGAATGATTTTTTTTCTATTAATCAAAGTAATCACCCATGTAATCGAGGCATCTTTGCCAACGCAGTGGCAGTTTATTGATGCCCTTCCTAAAGAAATCAGTTGGACGGACTGCCTCTCGGCTATTGAATGTTTTCCCCGCCAATAAGTTATCTAAAATAAGTAATCAAAATTCTGGAAAAAGTAGAAGTCTGTAGGCGCAAGGTCAAGGTAAGTACGACGGATGTCGGAATGCTTCTAACCCCAGCTCTTCGAACTTAGAGACCGTCTGCTCTGCAGTATGAGGTCGCGTGTTGTCGTGCAGGAGCAGCGGAGATGAACGATTGAGCGAAGCTGGTTGGAGATGTGCGAGCTTCTCCATCATTGTGTTCAGTTCTTCACAGTACACATGTGTAGTAATGCTCATCCCGTTTGGTAAGAAGCTGTGATGAATCACACCGGCTTTAGACCACCAAACAGTGACCATCTCTTTGCTAGGGGTAAGTTTTCTTTTAGGGCATTATTTAGGTGCTGAACCAGGATTTAACCAACTTACTCAGCGCTTGCGATTGTCAAACAGAATCCGTTTTTCGTCGCAGGTAACAATGCATTTCAAAATTTCTTAATTTGTGTGCCTGTTGAGCAGTGCGAGGCACGTTTCGCTTCGCGCTAGCAATCATTGAGTTCAACGGGCACTGTTTTTTTTTTTTGACTTGACGCAAATGGACCAATATTGTTTTGACGGTAACGTCGAAAGCTGCTAATTCAGCCGTAAGTTGAGTATCATCAGCTTCCACAATCGCCTTTAATTCGTCATTGTCGACCAAAGTCTTGACTGGCCTGTTGTTCTAGTGGTTAGTGACCCTGACTGCTATGCCATAGGTCGTGGGTTCGATTCCCAACCGAGTCTGGGTGTTCTTTGTGTCCGTTGTTTGTAACTTTGTAAACTCCCCCGCGACACAGGAGTTATTCCTAATGCGGGAGTTGTCTTTATCGCAATTTCCAGAACGGAAGAGGGCAAACCAATAACAGGCGGTGCGTTGGTTTGTAGTGTTGGCTCCGTAAACGTCGTTGGTGTTGCGTGCTGCTTGTGCCGCGTTACTGCCACGATGGTACACAGACTCCATAATTACTCGAATTTTTCACGTATCCATGATGATGAAAAAGATTCAATTGCAATGAAAACATAACACTAATCAATAAACAAACGATTACTTTTGAAAAAAGAAATCTATATTTTTAAAATAAATTTAATTTGAAATTAGAATTCTTAGCCAAAAAAAATATTTTGATTTGAAATAGCCAGTACTGCAGAACGAAATTTCAAAGGTAAATACCTATTATTTTAATCAGATTTCAACAAAACACGGCCGTCGGCTAGGCGTCGCTTAAAGCTATCGGCTTCTTACTACTTTCACGAGCTGTGACATAAATATTTTATAGTAAAACATTTAAAAGTACATATTATTAAATATTACTTGTGCAGATTTAAAAATGTTATAATTTAAATGTAATTTTAAGGACTACTTGGTCTATATTCTGTAACTGCGCTTATTGCAAATAAATAAATAAGTGTTAGTTAGTAAATGTACGAAGTATATTTGCTTCTACAGTTGATCACAAGATAAGATTGTGTTAATATGTCAGTGTTAAATCGTCACATATGTATTAACTACATGAATCACGTCACCATTTGGATAGTATTATCGATACGATAAAAACACGGAACTATATTTGAGTCACCGACAGATAAATTGCCCCGTAATTTTAAACAATTAGCAATGTTTTTTAAACCAACTTCAAAAAAGAGGAAGTTCTCAATTCGACTGTTTTTTTATGTGTGTGTTACGCGATAGGGTAGAAAATTAAAGGATGAAGAATATAGCTTATTACAACACGGCAATTTATCATGATTTAGGCGCATTCAAGTCAGTGATACTTTTGGTTAAATAGATAATTATCTCTCAAATACTTTACGACTAAATAGTGATAGCGTTTATTAGAAAATTCACAACTAACAACGAACTTCTATAAAAAAAGTCGTGGCGTGTTGTAAAGTTGTTCTATTATACCTCACGGATAGTATTTAGGATTTTGAGTGTACAACAATTTTGTTTTTTTTTTTCTCGGGAGTGGTATTCACTAGGGACCTTTATCAAAGGATGAAGCGTCGGGAACAAAACTAGTCGAGCACCGCCGACATACCCACGTGATTAAAATCGTAAATCCTAACGAATATTATAAATGTGAAAGAGAGTTTTTTCGCTTTCACGCCTTAACCATTCAACCGATGGTCATGAAAATTTGCAAACACGTTGCCACGGGTACAAAACATAGAGAATGAATTTCATCCAAAAAAATCCCGAGGGATAGGAAATAGCTGTTACGCGAGCGAAGCAGTGGACCAATGGTATCTAGTCTTTAATAAATATTAATTTTTCTTTCTGAACACTACTCGTAAATATACTCAAATGCTAAAACCTAAATGGTAGCCGTAGCAACGAAAATGAGTACATGATTATCTTTGTAATATAAATGTGCAAACAATACAAGTATTAGGATCCGAACTCAGGCTGACACAGTATGTCTCTGTGTCGCTATCGAAGTACACTTTCCTCGTAAAAACCTTATCTGTATCACACACGGAGCCAGATGGAATACATATATCATAACTGGTTTTTTAATTACACTCACTGATAACATTATCTATTAGTTTGATAAATGAGTTTTGGCACTGAAATAGTATAATGGTTGCTTTAAATAACAATTGTTAGGAAAAAAAGCAACTAATTGATGAGATTTCGAATGTAACAGACTTTACGATAAGATCCGACAGACTTGTCTATCCCACTTATACTATAAATGTGAAAGTTTGGATGAATGGATGTTTGTTACTCTTTCACGCAAAAACCACTGAACCGATTGCGATGAAACTTGGTATGTAGATAGCTGGAGACCTGGATTAACGCATAGGCTACTTTTTATCCCGATATTCCAACGGGAACTTACTTGGGTAAAACCGCGAGGCGCTGCTAGTGTATAATATAGTAGCTGTTGCCTGCGACTTCGTTCAAATTTTGGTAAAATCTATCCCACGGTAACGGTACATTTTTCCGGGATATAGCCTATGTGCTATTCATCCAGTTCTGTTCAGCCGTTTTTGCATGAAAGAGTTACAAACATCCATACATCTATACATCCTCACAAACTTTCGCCTTTATAATATTAGTATTTATTTTAATAAATATATACGGTTTTACTCACATGTGTATTTCGGGGACGCCCTACTTGTTTTGGACCCGATGGGGGTCCTTCATCAATGAGTGAAGCTTCCTGCCGTGACGGTGCCAGGCGTCAAAATTTGATATAGTGAATATGAATACCACTAAAGTTTTTATTGTAATACTAGCAGCACTCCGCGTAAGTCTCGATTCCGTGGGAATATCGGGATAAAAAGTAACCTATGTGTTAATCCAGGTCTCCAGCTATCTACGTACCAAGTTTCATCGCAATTAGTTCAGTGGTTTTTGCGTGAAAGAGTAACAAAGATCCGTCCATCCATCCAAACTTTCACATTTATAATATTAGTGGGATAAAACAAAAATACATTCTACATAGTGTTTTTATTAATTAGATAAGGATTTTTGCCGGTTTTTTCTTTTAAATGATTGATATTCAGGGTGTTTTAATATCTTCTAATCTTTTTGTTTCCTTTTTCTTTTCTATCTGACGATATAAATGGTCAACTGACTGACTAGCATCGAGTCGTGTTGTGAGTACAATCTTTATGTGAAGCAAATTACAAATGACATTTGTCAAATCCATCGCGAGACCGAGAGTTGTCTCTCATAACATGAAACTTAATCTGATTTGGTTTTTAATTTGTTTTATATTTATACTTGTTAAAATGGTGAAAGCCTGTTTAGATCTATTTTTAAATCCAACAATGTTTGAATCGACTTTTTTCAGATAATTTTTCAACAAATTAATTTTTCATTGACTTTTCTTAAAACATTAATATTATTTTAAGCTTGTAGTAGTAATATTTTTATACCATATTTGATACTAAGTGAAAATTTTTTTCATTGTTTATAAGAAGATTAATAATAAGAAGTGCACACGGAAATATACCTCATACCAATAAAATATGAAGCTTGTGGCATTCGTGAATCGTGATCCTTCCCTGTTGAAGGAATCATTCGAATTTAAACTGCTCAACTGTATTTCTTTACAATAAATTGTTTTCTTTATGAAATGCTTGCAGTAACTGTTGAGTGATAACTTTAACAAATGCTGAACTATTTTATCAAAGTTGTTTGTTGAGCTGCGTTTTGTGAACATAAACACATTTGATATAAATGTAAAAGATTCGACACAACGGAGACTTCCTCATCAAGCCGTAAAAATTTCCCTCCACAAGCTTCAGACGACGCGTCCTCGTAAACATTACCGATTTCGTTAATACGACATTTTACCATAATGAATATCCCACAGTTACCTATACCTTTATTTTCTGATAAATCTCCTACAACCAACAATTAAAATTGTACTTACTTACAAATTTTCTAAGTTCAGGACCCCTGTCTTCTAACACCAAAACTTGAAGTAGCTAGTCCTCAACACGAAGTAAACATTCACTATACATATATACATACATTGTTCAACAAATATATACTGCTAATAAATGTGACTTATATTTCGTACTAAGTCGAGTAAAGTTTTGTCTGTGATTTAGCAGAGAGTGCAGTACCCGTACGTCCAGAACGAGCGCGTCGCGCCAACTGACTCCGCCGAGCCGACTTCACACGACGGAATGAATGAGCCGTAGTGTTCGTAGCTCGTAACGCCGTAGCTCGTAGAACGCCTACGGATTTATCGTAGGCTCGGTTTTTCTTCTCTAATACATTCAAAGGTATTCAATTCTATTTGATTTTCTTAATTATTTTGGTTGGATAAGCTAATGTTTATTGTTTTGCTCTCGTGTTCAGTGAAGTCAATTGAATTTATTGTTAAGGTTCGTTCTACAACAATTTAAATTACACACTCCGTGAAGTGTTGAAGATTTTTGATTAAATAATACAGTAAAAGCCTATAGGCGCGCAACACATGTTTATAATAATAATAATACATTTATTTTCAGAATTGCTTCCATAATTTTGTTAGTACAATGGCAGACTTACAAACTAATGTTAGTAATGTTATATCTTTTTTTTGTGCCTACGGAAACCCCCTCGGGTCGTCACCCCGCCGGGGTTTTCGGTGGGGCGGTGCTGGGTGAGGCAGTCCAACACCCTGGGGCTGCTAGCTATTTTATTAATCTCTAATTGAACTATAATATATGATTAATGGTCGTGTGTTGAAATGTGTTTGTAACTTTACTGAAATTATTAGTACATGTTTCTTTTATTTGTTGTTTATTATTATCAGATTATTATTTTATTTATTCAGATGGACCGACAACCTGAGAAAGGTAGCTGGGAGGGACTGGATGTGGAAGGCGAAGGACCGGGTACTATGGCGCACATTGGGAGAGGCCTATGTCTAGCAGTGGACTAGAATAGGCTAATTGATTGATTATAAATTAGGTTTTTACACATTCAAGTGTTTCTTGGGTTATTACACCATTTATAGTAGCACTTGAGAATGTATTTTATGTTTTGTGTCCCTCATCAATTTCGTGCGGTTATAAGATCCAAATCTCATTTTGTGACTTTAGTGTGGTTTTAATTACAGTAGTGCGGCGTTACAATTTTTTTGTGGCTTTTAAACATACAATTATTTTGTCATTTTAAACATTCATTTTTAATTGAAAAAAAAATATCACTCTTAGTCAATCATGAATTGGGTTGCGCGATGTCTCAGGATTTGTCACAGATTTTTACAAACTTATGACGTTTGAGATCAATAAAACAGGTAAATCAAAGGCTATAACATTAAATCAGGGGAGATATGTGCGATTGTTAGCCTGGACAGGCAACGGAACAACTAAGAAATCGACTATCAAGTTTCCACCCAGGCACATGTCAACGATAAGACACAGTTTCAGAGGCTGGACTTATGCCCCGGCATTGATCAAGTCTGAAAAGAAGTCGTAAATTCATCGGAAAACCTGACGCTGGAAATTCCAACCCACTCCACAACTTTTTCTGACAAATCTTTTACAGTGCAAGCCGCACGTCTATGGAATGCATTGCCAGAAGCTATCAGACGGGCAAAGTCACTATTTATGGTCACGATATGGATAGAGTTAACCACGTACCACGTATTTTTACAGAAAATTGCAGTTTGTTTTGTACTTTTTAAGTGTTGCGAGCACATCCAAACAGACACTGTAAAGAAATGGGTTCAGTTACTTTGTTGTCCCATAACTCTCCCACTATGTTTTTGGAACTATAAATATAATGTAATATGTATATGTAGGTTGAGATTAAAAGGTATAACTCTTTATTCAAGTATTATAGGCTAATAAAAATAATATCTTAAAAAATACATGATCACTTAACGTAATCGTTTTAATAGTTACTTAGAACCAATAGATGTTGTTGCGTGTTGTATTACGTAATGATACATTTTTCCTGAAAATGTTTAATTCTTTTTTCTATGGATAGAGAGAACCGATTGCGATAAATCAAATACTTAATGTTATACCGAATTACACACAATACTTGTGCATTAAATGCTTCCACGATTATTTTATACTTTTAATATGCTAAATGTATTAGGCCATTGAAGACTCTCTACTTACCACAATATGCTAAAATCTTCGTTAAATGTGTAAAGTGTGTCTGAATAACGAAAGGTTGATCGCACCGCGAACACAATGCTACCTTTAATGGCGATCTCTATCGTAAAACGGAACTTAAACTAATTAATCAGTACAAGCACGTACACAGCCTTAATGGCTCATATAAAAGCCTTTGTAAACTTTTACAGCTTCCCCTGAGAGGGTTCTTTATATTCTTTTATTGTGAAATCTGTATTAAAACTAATGTAAATATTTAGTATCGCAGTAAAACTACTCGATTAAGAACGAATTCTCACTGAGCAGACAGTATGTGGCAAATATACTTAATTGTGTGATAATTTATTGTGATTTAATTATGTTTAACGTTTCTAATGCTACAAACAGCCTGTGGAAGTTTCACGTCGGAGCGTAAAAGTAATGTGGTGAGACTTTGGGGTACTTGCTTTTATACGCCATTTGTTCAACCAGATGTTGATGTCGTCAAGCTGGGCTTGTAACAATCTGCTTGCCTCGACGGGATCACTGTTGCAGGTGGGAAAGGCCGCATCATCGGCGAAGGTTGGAGGACAGCCACATTGGAGGACTGCGGTAGGTCAGAAGTGAATATGTTATATAAGACCGGTCCCAGCACAGAACCTTGGGGAACCCCCATTCTGCAATTGTGGATAGAAGATCTAGCATCCCTAAGCTTAACTTAAAACTTTCTCTCGCTAATAACACAACACGTAAATAATAAGTGTAATGTAAATAATTTACCTTTAATTTAATTTGATCACAAATTCAAAAAACATTTCTGAATGTAATCTGTACGGACCATTGAGATGAAATAATTAATATCTCATCCAAAAGAAAGATGAGACTATTCTTGAAATTGTAGAAATAACTGAACAAACCCATTTATCTAGTATAAGTATGGCACCTGACAGAAAGAAATAAAAAAAAATTCTAGCAGTCAGAAAAAAAGGCTGTTAAAAACAATTGTATAAGATAACGTGGGTCATAACCTTACTACTAGTCGTGTTTATCACTCAAACTGAGCAATAATTATTTTTTAGAGGAAGGATCAAACTCCCGCTCCATCGCAGGCCACTGATGCTGCAAAAAGTGACCCAAATTGTCTGTCAAGAGATAACAAATCACCAGTGGATTATAAAATGTCTCGTAAGATATCTCAAAATCACCATGTTTTACACAGAAAAATAGCTCGTAGGTATTCTATTCAGTAATTTCACGGTATTATTAAATTTTTTGTACGAGAGTGGGCCGTCTATTCGTCAACAACGACATGATTACGACTCGTCTTGTCTCCATTTTGTAACCACCAGCTTTACTTGGTCGTTTATATATGCCAATTAAAAGTTTATATCACAGTTTACTATGTACATGTGATACAATTGTTAATACAGTACATGAATATAAAGATACATTTGATGAAATTTGTAAATAAATTAACTGCAATGAATGATAAATAAAACCATGTGTAAAAAATTATAAAGGCGAAAGCTTGTGAGGATGGATGGATGGATGTTTGTTACTCTTTTACGCAAAAATGGCTAAACAGATTTGAATAAAATTTGGTACGGAGATAGATTATAGTCTGGAATAGCACATAGGCTAATTTTTATTCCGGAAAATGTAAGGTTTCAAAGGGATAGATTTCTCCAAAATTTCCACGAGAAGGAAGTCGCGAGCCACAGCTAGTATTACCTATTATTAGAACATAATTTAATAAATTTGTTAATAGAAGCTAAAGTCTGAAAAATGTAACCCTGCTGCGACTTTTGATTTAGATGACATTAATCGCCATTTCACCTTACTTCCGTTGTTTGATCATCAAATCAAGAGTCGTACTTTAAAGGAACTGGCTGACTTACCTCGCCCCAAAATTAATTTCTTTCAATTTTCTCCAGTTGCACCAGATGATGTCAAAAAGATAATCCTTTCTATTAAGTCCAACGCTATGGGGGGTGATCACATCAATCGTCGTATGGTCATTACCATCCTCGATCATCTTCTCCCCGTGCTGACACATATAGTGAATTTTTCACTTGACTCGGGCAACGGGGCGCAACGCTTTTGTCATTTCTTTCCCGAAAGTTCCTGATCCTACCCTCCTGAATCACTTACGACCAATTTCCATTCTTCCCTTCCTCTCCAAAGTTCTTGAGGCCTGTGCCTACCAGCAACTATCACATTTTGTATTTCGTAACAACCTCCTAAGTCCTTTTCAGTCAGGGTTCAGGCCAGGATATAGTACAACTTCCGCCCTCCTAAAAGTGACTGGCGACATCCGGTCAGGAATAAAGGAGTCCAAAGTTACAGTACTAGGTTTGGTTGATTTCTCGAAAGCCTTTAACACCGTCAATCACGAAATCCTTCTAGCCATCTTTTCCCATCTTATGATACCACCTGATGCACTGGAATGGTTCTCGTCATATCTTCGAGGGCGCCAGCAGTCTGTCCGCGTCAACGAATCCTTATCAAGTTGGCATGATCTTGGCTCTGGTGTCCCTCAAGGCGGCATCCTCTCTCCTTTATTATTCTCTATATTTATCAATTTCATCACTTCTAATCTTTAGTGTGCGTATCATCTTTATGCCGATGACTTGCAACTATACTATCAAGCCACTGTTGACAAAATATCCGAGGCTATTTTAATGACTAATCGCGACCTGGAGGCTATTTGTGACTGGTTTAACAGTAAACCCAACCAAATGCCAGGCCATCATTGTAAGTAGTCAACGCCTGATAAGAAAGCTAGACCTAGAGAGACTGCCATACATTTTAGTCCATCTGTCAAGGATCTAGGTCTGTTTATTGATACCAACCTTAACTGGCAAACGCAGGTTACTAGTGTCAGCCAAAGAGTTGCAGGAACACTGCGGGCGTTATACCGTCTTAAAAACTTTCTCCCATCTAAAACAAAATCTATGTTGGTTCAGACTTTGATTATCCCCATAATGGATTATTGTGATGTATGCTACTACGACCTGAATGCAGATCTTCTCAACAAATACGACCGTCTTCTCAATAACTGCATTCGATTCATTTTTAATCTTCGAAAGTATGATCACGTTTCCTCTTTTCGCTCTGAATTAAACTGGCCTCCGATTCATCAGCGCCGTCATCTGCGCGCCCTCACTACTCTGTATTCAATTCTCAATTCACCCACTTCTCCTACATATCCTACTTCCATTCTCCAGTATCTCTGCTCCAATCATAGCCGAAATCTCCGCTCTTCAAATAATCTTCTTTTATTATGTCCAAGTCACTCTTCAACCTGTGTCAGTTCTTCTTTCATAATTCAGTCTGTCCTTCTCTGGAACGCCTTGCCGCAATAAATCAGGATGGCACCTAGTCGCCTATCATTTAAAGCAAAGGTTCGTGCTCTCCTCTTCCGTAAATTGACGGAGTCATCAGAACAGTAGAAATATAAATTGTGTATTTATAATATATATACTTATATTTAAATATTCCTGTATGTATGTATCTAAGTATATATTAATTTATTTGCCTTTTTTTCCCTTTTCACTTTTTCTTATACATTTTAATGCACCTACTTCATTTATTTCTACATCACCCTAAGGTAGATTGGCAGAGAATGCTTTTGGCATTAAGTCCGCCTCTGTACACATTGAGCATAAAGTTTAAAAAAAAAAAAAAAAAAAATAAATAAACGTTCAGTAAGTATTATGATAATTGGGCTACACATATCACAAACGCAGCTATCTTCAGTACATTTTATGATTGTGTCTATGTTAGCCAACTAGTTACACAAACTTTTGTAGAACACTTAGATTTATATCTGACAAATATGAACAAATAAATCAGAATGTTTGATTTGACTGGGCGGCCATTAACACCGGCATAACTGATCTTACAATGATTTAGCTCGTCTTGAATGTTCCGTCTAGCAACACTGAAATATCAATACAATTTTAAAGTAGCTAGGTACGCTACTGCTGCTTGTTACTGCTGGCTATATTTTTTTATTTGGTAACGTCAAAATAGTATAATAAGTAATAGTTAAATAGAGAACCACATTAAAAAGAAAATAACCTTTACCTTGACAATTTTTTGTACATCTGTCTTGATTTCTGGTTGAAATATTTTCTGGTTTCGTACTTTTTAGATCACCTTTATTTTCCCGTAGTTGGATTACAGTTTTTTACACTTAATTTTTGAAGTGAAAAATTCTTTAGCGGCGCTGGGCACTTTTTAAGAATGGTAAAATATGTTAAACTCGCGTTAGATTTCAGGGTCACGTGGACCCTGGTAATATATATGTCGCCGCATCAATAATTAGATGATTATATGATTAAATTATTATATGTCGCCGCATCAATAATTAGACGATTATATGATTAAATTATTATAAGTTTGTAAATATTGTTCCAAATCATTACTAAAAGCTGATTGATTCAATAAGAAAGAATTCTAGATTTGAAAAAGAATTATAATTCGAGTTCAACTATGATATTGCATAGAACTATGTTGGTATTCAATTATGTGGGTATTTATTGTAAAACTACTTCCTAATATTATCACATCAATATAACTAAACATAACTTGCATACTTGGCAGTTCTTAAATAGTTTATTAAAAGATAATAAGTAACTAATCTTTGATTGTTCCGGAAGTGTTATTATTACGAATGTAAAAGCCTTTTTAATAAATTCAAAATAACCTTTAAATAAACCTTTGTGCTATATAAAAATATGTAATAAATAACTCTTGATTTAATTAGCTAAATTATAACGCCAAATAGTATTTTTTTAATAAAACTCCAGCCACGTGTTAATGTGACGTAAACTTTGAAATGGCGGGGAGTACAATATAAAAGCGAGTTTCTTATATTTACAAGAACAGCGTCAGAGAGACACGGAGAGGGAGGGAGGGAGGGAGGTCGGAAGGGATGGAGGGAGAGTGGGGCGAGTGGGGAGAGTGGGGCGAGTGGGAGTAGAGAATCAAGGTAGGGAGAGCGGGGCGAGTGGGGCGAGTGGAGAGTGGGACGAGTGGAGAGTGGGGTGAGTGGGAGAGTGGGGTGAAAGGGGTGAATGGGGCGAGTGTGAGTAGAGAATCAAAGGAGGGAGAGAGGAAGAGTGGAGCTCTCCCCACTCTGGGGCGAGTAGGGAGAGTGGGTTGAGTTGGAAGAGTGGGGCAAGTGGGGTGAGAGAGGCGGGTGGGGAGTGTGGGAGTAGAGAATCTAGGGAGGGAGAAGGGCGAGTGGGGAGAGTGGGGTGTGGGGGGAGTGGGGAGAGTGGGGAATGTGGGGAGAGTGGGGCGAGTGTGAGTAGAGAATCAAGGGAGGGAGAGTGGGGCGAGTGGGGAGAGTAGGGAGAGTGGGCCGAGTGGGAGTAGGGAATCTAGGGAGAGAGAGTGGGGAGTGTGGGGGCGAGTGGGGCGAATGGGGCGTGTGTGGCGAGTGGGAGTAGGGAATCTAGGGACCGAGAGTGGAGAATGTGGGGCGAGTGGGAGTAGAGAATCAAGGGAGGGCGAGTGTAAAAGAGGGGGGCGAGTGGGGAGATTGGGTGAGTGGAAGAGTGACCTTTTGACTTTGCCGTAGTCGGATCAGTTCCAAGATTCCAAATTAGAGTATTGTCATCCAAACTATATATACATACAAAGTTTCATTTAGTTTCATTTCAGTACAACAATTAGAAGTACACTCAATAACTAGTAAAGCCTCGGTACAAAAATCACTATAATGAACCTTAATGTTCTCTTCCCTTAGAGGTGGAATATTTTCTTATCAAATTACAATGGGACTAATCTTGACTACAACCAATTCAATTAAAAATATAATTACTGAAATCGGTTTACAAATGGCGAAGATATCACGTAATTTACACACAAAAAAACTTTAAAATTTATAATCTCCTCTTTTTTGAATTCGGTTAAAAAGAATGAATACCTCTTACAACTTAAAATAATATTTTAATTTTTTTTTTTTAGTTTTACACTAAGTTAAGTTGTGACGACACGGGGCTGTTCTTCTAGTGGTTAGTGATCCTAAATACTAAGCCAGAGATCGTAGGTTCGATTCCCACCCAGGACAAATAATTGTGTGATGAGCACGATCATTTGTTCCGTATCCGGGTGTAATTTATCTATAATATGTATGTATTTAGAAATATATAAGTATTTTTATCAGCAGGCTAGTTACCATAGTACAGGCTCTGCCTAGTTTGGGATCAGACGGCCGTGTGTGAGTGTGACAAGTTATGATTATATTAATATTATGTATTGACTAGTACATAATGTCTGCCCCACCCGCTGTCTGTTCCAACCATAATATTCGTAAAATATAAGATGTCGCTAAACGAAACTTGAATGAATACATTTGGTATCATAAATGTTTAAAGGCACTAATTACTGTCTGGTACTATATTCGTTGGAGACTGGTGAATAAATAAGTATAATCATATTAATTAACGTAAAATAAACGCACACATTTACTACAAGACTCCTTTTTGTTGACATAAAATTTTGAATAAATCGGAGGTCTTAAAGTGGGTGAAAACTGTTTAGAGACAGGGCCAGATTAAGGTCTAAGGACTTCATGATTATATACTTACGGTATGCTATTGTGGAAAGATCAATTGATACAATCAGCCTTTGCTTTAGCATATTCAGTAACTTGACTTGCTGTATGTGAAGCCGGTAATCTCTTCGTAATGGCTGACGCCATGCTTGCTAACACCAACATATTTTGCACCGCAAAACACCAATACTCATAGTTCTCGTGACCTTTTAACTTCGGTACTACATATTATAAAATAAAGTCCCCCGCTGCGCCTGTCTGTCTGTCTGTTCGCGATAAACTGAAAAACTACTGAACGGAAAACTAGTGATTCATAAGGAAGGTTTAGGTCATTATTTGTATCCATGCGAAGCCGGGGCGGGTTGCTAGTTTTTAATAAAATATATACAGTACTAAACGTTAATTTTTATGTAAACAAATTTATTTCTGCTGGGCCTATAAATATTCCTATGAATAACTAATTTCTATTATATTTATTAATAGACCTGTTAAATCATATTATGCAGTCTGACGTTTTAACATTTGTTACTGAGAACTTACATAGATGGTGGTCATGGTACTGGATGTAACTTAATTTTGTTATAACATTACCAAAAACTAACTCAACTTCTCATCGCTACTTTCAGGGCAAGGTCGCTAAGTAAAGACGAACATATGAAAAGTTTTTCCCGATTAGATTACTTACCAAAGTTAACACCTTTGACACACATCTGCGGCGTGGCTTATCTATTAACAACGAGATCGTAACGTGATTAACATAAATACCTCTTTATAATATTATACAGGGTTTAAGCGACGGTGTACCGAAAAGCGAAATAGTGGATTCAGATTAGTATTATACATACAAAATCGTTGGAATTTTCTATTGAAAATTTTCACATCTTTTTGAAAAAATATATTTTTTTAAATGTCCATGTCATAAAAAGACATATTATGTTCAAAACAAATTACATGTAAAATGTGTATGTATTAAACTGTAAAGAAACAGAATCGTTACTTTTGGGCTACTTGCTTGACCTTCTGGCTTTGTTTGGAGATAAATATATATCTTTATGATGTATCATGCGATGATAACCATAACAAACCAGTACGTACAGAATAATTGATGTTCTATTTACACGGTGGTCGTCGTAGGGCGTCAGCATTTTTGTGTTTCCGTAACAAATTTACATGATTTTTTAAGGGCCTATTGGTCTAGAGGTTATTGATCCTGACTGCCAAGCTAGAGGTCGTGGGTTCGATACCCACCCAGAATAAATAATTGTGTGATGAGCATGATCATTTGTTCTGTGTCTGGGTGTAATTTATTTATAATATGTATGTATTTAGTTATACATATGTATGTATATCAGCATTCTGGTTACCATAGTACAGCTCTACCCAGATTGGGAGTAGATAGCCGTGTGTGAGGTGTCTCAAGTTATTATTATTATCAAATTACGCGATTTATATTCGTAATTAAACTCGTATTTTACTAATCAAATCAATCAGTCCGTTGTATTGAAAGTTATTATTTAAAAGAAAGAAATAAAAGATATTTGCAAACAGTGCCACGCCTAAGAAAGGGGAAGCCGGGGCTGAAATTAGTCGGCATCCCGGAAAAACAAAAAACCGTGTAAATTTAATAAATATTAATCTTAGACTACAACTTCGCTGAAAAATGATTACCTATCTCATGTACCCATCAAATAGAACCAGGTTAAACATATGCCATGCACGTGCACTGGTTGTCAACCAGATTCTCTGAACTTAAACTCAAAGTATTAACTTTGAGTGTTATCACCTCTTTTCACATACTGACTGCATGTCTGTTTGTTAAACGAGTACAAGCATCGCTCAAAAAATTATAAACGGATTTTATTGAGTTTTTCTTTGAATTTTAAACTTAACTGCGAACACAAGTTTGAATATGTGGCCAGTGTGTTTCCCTCGAAGGGAGTAAAAACTAAATGAAAATATAAAAAGTCTACATCCGCAACATTCTAACATATGGTGAAGAGAAATACATAAAGATATAGATACAGCTATATTAAATATCGGTACCTATTGTAAAAATATTTTTTCACTGCGGACTCGGTCATAAATCATAGAAGCATCAGAAATATTGCACTCTCTCACCCACATATAGGTAAGTTAAGGCTCTTTTTATTAGCGGCGGAATGATAATTACTAATTCAAATAGTTGACAAATGCTATCGATATAGATGATGTTACATTTTGTTGTGACAGTGAAATAAAGAATAGAAATAATAAAACATTTGTTAATTAATCATAACAATAATAAGCAATGTAATATTTAAATGAAAAAAATATAAAATATAATAAATTCTACGACATCATGCTCACCGCCCTATTCAACTTCTCTTCTATCGATAACAAGCTTGCACCCGCGAAACTGCAACGCAACACTGATGGGCGGAGCATCGGTGTTTATGACGGTCATAAATACTGTTGACCGAGCCCTATAGTGATCAGTATTAGTGAAAAGCAATCAAAAGAAGAATAAAATAGATATCATAGAACACATGATAATAAACAACAGCAATCAATTCTGTTATTGTAAATAGCATTTTATCAATACCATCGGCAAGTTAAACAAATTAGATACTCCTTACTAATATTATAGTCAGTATAGTAAATGTACTTGTAACTGTGTAGCACCTGAAAGTGACCGGCAAACGGAGGAATGTTCGATCGTTAACACTTAAAAGGTCCTTCTTAAGTACTGCCAAAGAAAAATAAGACTCGAATCTCGCAAGAATTGCACCTTATTGTTTCTCACTAACAATAAGTGGCTTTTGTAAGAAAGCTAGGCACTCAAAACTCTCTCAAGCACTACAAGAAATAAATAGATTCGATTTTTCTCTGCAATACTTTACTTTATTTACAGATCCGAAAACAAAATATTGTAATTTCATTATTCACGGTCTCACAAGCTCCCATTAAAACCAATGAAAGTAGCAGTTCATCGCGACGTTGTGTACCGAGAGATCTCGCAAATTGAATAATAGACGTCTTTTAAAACCGTGTAGAGTTTGGTTCTGTTGGAGAATTTCATCTGCGTCTCGACGCCGACATATTTATTACTTTGAGAACAATTTAAGATGGTACGTGTGTATGTATTACTTTTGAAGCCTCCAATTTAGTAAACGTCTTTTGAAATATTTTTTGTCTGTAATGTTGATATATTTGTTTTGATGAACTCTTAAGTACATGCAAAATGGTGTCGTGTTTCATATATTTACGCTAACAACATGATAACGGTTCTTTATATAAAACCTGCTTTTACCGGTTTCATCTAAATAGGTAAGCCATCCTCAATTTCCTTTGAATTTTATGAGAAAAGACTGAAGTGTGTGATTAAGTGTTCGTTCTGAACGCCGTTAATGTTTGACAGGATATAAGACATGTAGACAGGAGACAATCCGCAATCCATTCTCGGGAAACAACTGTTAAATGTAGTGAGAACGTACTCCCATCTCAAGGACCGGCAACGCACTTGTGACTCTTGAGTTGCCTTGCTTGGGTGCCCATGGGCGACGGTAGTTACCTTCAGGTGACCCATATTCTCGTTTACCCCCATAACATAAAAAAAAACTAAATTGTGGATGGAACATATGTAGATTAACGGCCATGCTTGAGAAACCCTCGGGTTCTTACCGTTCAACAGAACAGAATTCCCAAATTCAACAAATCGGTCTCGAAGACGCTGATCACCAACATGTGTTTTTTGTAGTGCGGATTTATGTTTCCCAGTCATACGGATCAAACCCGAGCAGAAATCTTCAGTACCTTTCCTGAGATTTTCTTCTATCTAGTCTATTCTTCTACATTTAGGCACTATGCAGAATTATGTTTCATTTATATACTATTATATTGCCAATATTGTTAATCATAAGGTGATGAATTTTACACATCTCGTTAAATAGTGAAATAAAATCACCTGGCAACGATAATTGTGAGATATATACAAACATCGTGATCAGAATTCCACTATTATATTTTTCCTTACCATGTACTATAATATATCGGCAAGTCGACATTCAGGACGTTTTTGACCCTCTGTAACTTGGTTGTGGACAAAGTTAGAAGCTTGAATTTTCAGTAACCAATGGGCCATAACATACCTAGGTATATTAACAAATTTAATTTAATTTGGACTTGTAGTTTTAAAACTATTGTAAGTCAAAGTTCCTTAATTTTGTCACTGACTAGCTCACTCACCGATCATTAAAATGCTAAGGTACTTCTAGCAGACACACAAGCTTTAAATTTTGAACACAGTATGCGTTTAACCTATAAAGAAAGAAAAACTCAAACATATTGCATTTCAGTCCCATGTTCTAGATGTACAAACTGCATAAGTAGCTTGGTAATGCTATAAAATAGACTTGACATTACAAATTTACTTTAACGGTTCATACAATTTTTCGTCACTTCCACTATCTAAATAGTATTTTAGGTACAGTAAAGTCACAGATGAACGATGTTTCTTTTAATATACCTACCTACAAAAAGATAAAATGAGATCTCATATTCAGCACCGTACAAAAGATCAATATTGATACGGTCACTATAAAATGTTGTTAGTTAACTAATTAGATAATAATTAAGTCTCACCACGTTTTGGAGTAGAACAAACTTGTATGTTTTACATGTTATATTGTTATTGGGATTATGTAAAATTGAACATTATTACGGTCAGCCTGTCCAGTACTGATAATACTTACTAAGTCATCTCAAAGTATTTGTAGTGAACTCTTGACGTGAAGTGGTCGCAACAATTTGTCTATAGTTAGGGTATGTTTAAGTGCCGTCTAAATTGTTTTGGTACCCGTAGGTATACTATGAAAATTATTCGTAGGTTTAGACTTGATTACGAAGTTTTAGGAAAATTCAATGATTTGGATTAAATAGATCAGACGATTGAATCTATAATTAAAGTGAGATGCCTACAGAAGTCGATTGAAAGCAGTCTAGATATTTTTACACGTTCTATTTTTATTAGCCTGTTATCCGTTACAGATTCCGATTTTCCAACGTAGTTTTCACTTACTTCAAGACGCCGATGACAATACAATCATTTTATGACTTTGATCTAATATTATTTCTTTATTAAATAGGTACTATATCTGGGGGCACGGTAGCGACCCCGCCAAGACGAGCCAAGCGAAGCGCAAGGGCACTACCTACCTTTTCTCGAAGTGCTTCGTCGTTTTTTAGAACCCTCGTAACATGGGTTTGGATTACAAAAGATACACAAAATTCGTGGGATATGATGTCAATAGTGGATTTATTAAACATAACATATAAGCGGCGGTAGCGTAATGGCTAAGGCGTCGGACTTGCGATCAAATGGTTACGGGTTCGAACCCGGGTGGGGTTACTATCGAATTGCATTTCGATCGGTGCAAATTGATTGAAACGTCGGGTAACCAAGAGGTATTGTACCTTTTAAATATTATCGCTATTAAGTCCCGAATTACACACCTAATATGTACCAAAGCCGCAAAAGTTTGAAAACAATTATTGCTAACCGCTGCAGATTTTCGTAAATCTGTGCGGGCCTGAAAAGGTCACCATCTCAGCATAATGCTGCACCTAACAACGTGTGCGGCGCTGGTTTTCAGATGCCGCCTCTTAAAGGGACGTCACGTCCGTTTAGACGTAATTAAACATAAATTATATAGTTAATAACAAAAACATAATAAAAACTGTTATATTTAAAATATATATGTATATATACACACTTATACACATATACACACACAGCCACTATCACATATATACATATTTACACACATACACATATAATAATTATATTCCTATTAATATATTCGTATTCGGACATGATATTCCCTCTACCCTATACAATCAGCATGGAGAGTATTATTGTGATTATTGTACTTTCATCTAGAATCACAATTATGAAACCGATAACTTTTAACAGAACATAGGTCTTATAGCTATCGTTTTGTAAATTTTAAAAGGTTGTTTTTAATTTTTTTAATTTTAAATTATTTTTTTGTTACTTTTATATTTTTAAATTTCCTCTATTACGTGTACTACTTTACTAACTTTGCTCGCTTAGTTGATTTAATTTTTTTCATTGTGCTTGCTGTGGTCTCCTGTAAGTGAAGGAGTAGACCAACTCAAAACCGTTAAGTGTTGTCAGAACTACGGGACTGCGCTAAGCGTCTACTCCTACATGGTAAGAACTGTCGCAAAACTCTGACCTGTGACCTTACTGTCTTGGTGACTGACTCAATTAAGCAGTTCTTAGTGGTGCAGAAGTTCACATAATCCAGTCAAAATTGTTAAAGCATAATATTTAGAAAAAATCATGGAATAAAGTTTATTTACTCTAGTCTTTGAATAGCAAAAAACAACAGCTGCTTTCATATAAGTGATAGCACTTGCAAGATATTGCTTTGTGTTTGTCAATTGTCTAATATGTCTGTGTACCGACCAGTGACGTCAGATATACGGCCGTGGGGACCAATAAATCAAATATTTTACGTGAAATCCAAGGGTGAGTTTACATGGAATTCAATTTTGATGGGAAACGTCGAATGGCATGAAAGTAAATATTTTATTCAGCCAACCTCGCATCTGGTCGCAACAAGTGACATGGTCATTTGTTGCATTGTCAAAAATCTAAACTTTTAACCATAGTACCGGACAGTGGTTTTAACCGGATAGATAGATAGGATAACGAAAAGAAGAAAGTACGATAGTTTTAATTATAAATAAATAAAATACTAGCTGTTGCCCGCGACTTCGTTCACGTGGAATTTTTTGTGATATCACACGGACTGTACATTTCTCCGGGATAAACAGTAGCCTATGTGCTATTCCAGACTATAATCTATATCTGTGCATTTTTTATGAAGATCCGTTCAGCCGTTTTAGTAAGAGTAACAAACATCCATTCATTCATCCTCACAAAGTGCAGGCCTTAAATACTCAACAGAAGATCATGAATTGTTGCACACACGTTGTCGGGGGTACAGGTGCACATAGGGTATCTGTCATCTTAAATCCAAAAAAAAAACGCATATGTATATTGTATCTATATCTCAGAATTATAGTAAAGCATTTCATCCTTATTCTCGCTATCCATCCACTGTTTGCCTGGAAGAGATCGCATATTGCGATATGGCCTCCAATTGTACAATATTTTTTTTCTTGTAGGCTTTAACTTTATTTTATAAGAATATATACCTATGTATACAAATTGTATCTTTTTTGTACAATAAAGAGTTATCTATCTGTAATCCCAAAAAAATGCACTGACTGTCTTCGAAGATTAGAAAAATAACTTAGACGTTAGCAAAACCGTGGGCTAATAATGTTATAAGTTACAACACTGCAGGATAAGTTCAAATACAGGTGCTCAAAATGTCATGATTGAATAAACAGTAAATTTTTGAAACAAAATCATGCAGCTTTTGTACATTTTCAAGTCCTATAGACAGAAATAATACAACAAAGAAGGAGACTTTTACCCCAAAATGGAACGATTAGATTTAATTCAAAAAGCGCCTCAATTCAACTTTATGATATGATAAAGTCCAGAGCAAAACAATGAGAAAAAATGCATTAAATAAAATTATTACAGCATATTGGTTTGTTAGTGTTGTGTTGTGGTCTAAGTAATATTTACAAAATCGTGTTTTTTTAATTTTTTAAACTATTATTTATTTATTCACCGTTTGTTCCTCTGGAATTCATAGTGCACTACACCGCGGTAATCAAAGAAAACTAATAGCATAACTTCAATTTTCGTGCGGCTTTGACGCGGTTTTTTGGGTTTCGGCTGGTTTTCAAAGCACCATTCTGAAGATTGTTGACTTGTTTGCATGTCGCACTCGTAAACCTGTGTATCGTTGCCATTTATAATGCATTTCATGAAGGTGAAGTCCGTAGAAACTCGGGAAATCATGTTTTCAGCAACCTGCTTCCGATGATCCATCGTCATCGCGCGGCGACGCGTTTTATGTACAAAATGTCAATCAGAATATTATGATCAGATTTAAAAGATACGTTCACCTCTAAAGCTAACTCTGTAAGACTCGCACGATGATTTTTAAGTACCAGCTTCTTGACTAGATTGATGATTTCATCATTCCCAGAGGTTGAGGGTTGACCAGAACGATGCAGGTCAATTACCACTTGTCGGCCTTCTTTAAATACTTGAAACAGTTTATATGCCATGTTTTTGAGATACATGAATCACCGTAAAAGTCTTCTGTAATATTTTGAGTGATTCGGCACAAGAAATTTCGTTTGATACGCTTACTTGAGACAAACTCTTTGTTCAACAAATGCTTCCATAGTAAGATCGCAGAGCACTTAAAATAATGCAATCAAAAACAGCAGCTGCAATTACACTGAGTGACAGAAACAAAAAAAAACCTAAAAACACACTTTAATTCGAATCGTGTGGAAAAAGTTCCACCATTCATCTCCTGGCTTCATCATCACATTTTCGTTACCAAGCCCACTCTGTTGGACACGTCAAAAAAAAACATATGAGCCCAAACTCGAGGGATGTACCAGTAACCTCTGAAAAGTTCCATTATTCACCTCCTGGCTCCATCATAATATCAGTTCTAAGATCTCAAACTATAGTATTATCATTAGAACTACATATACACACAAAGCTTGATTTAGATACGACAATTAGAAGTAGATTAAAATTGACTTTTAAGATTTGTTTACTTTGTCAGTTAGTTACAATTGACGCTAATAAAAGCATGGTAAAAAAGAAGAAAATCAATTGACGAACAGGAGAAAATGGTTCTTAACTGTTTTGTCTTTGCTTATTTATAGATTTATTGAATAGCTATGAAGCCAAATTATATGATCTTTCAAAGTCAACTCAATATGGACGCACCTTAATATCACTCTCAAAAAGCAAGAAAGCTTTTAAATGAATGGGTTTATTTACGTCACGCATAATATTATTACATTAAATATAACATTTGTGGTTTATATATTGTCATAAATCTAGGTAACTAATTGCGACTGAGTTGTTCAGTCGTAAAATTGTTCACGCGGAATTGTAGAAAATGAGATTAAATTCCGCAGCTTTTAAAAATAATTCAAATTATATCTGTTGGCTTCCGCCCACAGACAATATCCGTAGAATATTTCTGCGCTCAAGATATTGCTTTTATGTTCAAGTTTTTTTATTTCATAACTTCTTAGCTATCCTTGTCTAGCCATAAGTTTTAGTTATACATTGAATTGGATATATTTTATAAAAAAGAAGTAATTAGTATGAAAAGAAAGAAAATTACCCTAACATATATTGTAAAGAACAGCTAATGTTGTTTCTTGTTCAAACTTAACTAAGAAATAATTTCAAACAGCTTTGGAATTATGAGCATCTTTAAGATAAGTGCCTGCTCGAGTACGTTTTCTGCAAAGTACCTAATCTCTGCAATTCTAACTGCTTAATGGATTTTATAAATCATGGTAAAAAATAACATGTAAACTGGCGAGGCATCAATCGATCACTATCACGCTAGTGAAACTTGTACAAGCATTCAGATAAATCTCGTTTCAAATACAAATAACTTTACGAGGTGAAATAGATTAGAATACTTTGTACTAAATAATATTGCGGCGAGTTTGTCTTAATGTGTTATTTTAGTTTGAGATACAGAAAGTTTGTAAAACAGATTGGGAAAATATTAAAAGGACTTGATTTAAATGTAAAGTTTCGAGTGACTTTATAATACAATTAGAAAGGGAGCAATTCATTTAGTTTAGTTGTAACTTGGAAATAGAACTAACTCTTGAAATTATAGGTGCTCTTAAATACAGATAATTAAATATCTTTAAGAAAATACTAGTTCGTGTATGAGTTATTTTTCTGTTTCTCGAAAACAATATTTTTTTCTAGAAGAAGTCTCATTTTCTATAACCTTGACGTGTTTACAAAAAAAATAATGCAGTTAAGGTATGAAAGTGTAGCAAACTGGCATTCACATTTATAATAATAATGATTTAGGAATCATTATAGATACAGTTCTTTATTGGTTAGCTTTGAAATAGTTGTAATAAGTGGTATCGAATGGAGACATTGTAAATAGACATTATGAAATTCGGCTTGAGTAAGATTTGAATGTAGATCACTGCCATTTACACCAGCTGTTTTGGAACGACCCTACTTACAAGCTGTTGGATTAGCTTATCTTCTTAACTACATCGCACTCTCAGTGCCAAGAAACACAAGAAGTTTACTACTAGTGTTATTATTATAACTGAAAATGATAACTACAATACAAATGTTATTATTGTAACTTATATTTCTTTCTTCTTAAACATTTTAAATAAGATCTTGTAAAATAATTCGTTTGACTCTTGTTTATTTTTTAACAAACAACGAAATTATGTTGTCTAGGTACTCTAATTATACTTTTATTTAATACAACAAGCAAAATAAGTACACAAACGCTTTGATTTAATGAGTAGAATCAGTTCAGAGTCATATTTTAAATTTATAGAATCAAATTGCTTTGGCACGTAGGCAAAAGCGACATTAGCGTAATGGCTAAGGTGTCGGACTTGTGATCAAGGGGTTGCGGGTTCCAACCCCACCCAGTGCACTACCGTCGTGAACCCACTCACTTAAATGCAGGTTTGTAAATATATTATATTTACAACAAATTCATCTATTTACGTAAAATCTTTTTTATACAACTGAGTGCATATTAAGTGTTGCAGCATGATGATCTTATCACTTCTAGTGAAAACTCGTTTCGTATACACGAAGTTGGGAAGTTGTCGCTAATTCATCTATGCCTTGCCTTGCCAACATATTCAAAGACACGCACTACTCGGGCCCGAGCGGCCGGGCAGGGTTGGGAGGGCAACGGCGTGTAAAGACTCACTCACACTCTCCATCGCTGCGAAAAGAAACTTGGTATTAGCTCGAATTCAAATTCAGATTTTTTTTCATCAAATTGATCATCAATTATAATTATTATAATTTAAAATTATAGATCAACACACATAGAGTCGCCGCAACAATAGTTTGCTTTGTCAAATGTAAAATATTAAAAAAAAATGGATAACATAATGAATGTGTCGATCCGCCCGTTTCTAAATGGTTGAGCCTTATAAGAAAAAAAAATAGGCAGTCATGGGACTGCCGACAGAAGTGAAAACTTAAACGAAACGACGAACTTAAAACGTCACATTTAGTAATAAGGAGCTTATAAAACTCAATGTTTAGATTAGCGCCCTCTAGTGGATCTATACCATATAATACATGTATATGTATTAAACTGCACAAACGTGCGTAAAGAAGTTTTTACTTCAAAAAGCGTGAGGTATCCTTCGGACACCCGGTTGGAACGAAGTTCATTTACATATATTTAATGGATTGAATAAATTGTACCAAAATAAATACTTATAGTAAATATTGTAAAAAGTCGAAATTAAAATTGTACCATCTGTGAAATTTGCCTTAATTAGTTAAGGTAAATTTCATATTCATATATATTAATATGGTTAATTAGTATCTATCAAACAGTAGTATCGCGCAGATTCCACAGATGGCGTAAATTTTTTGTTTTTTAAATATACTCGGCTCCGTCTTACAAATTTTCGATCAGGTCACGTGTCCTGACGCGAGTTTAACATTTTTTACCCATCGCAAAAAGTGCACAACGCCGCTAAAGAAGTTTTCACTTCAAAAAATTACGTAAAAAGGCGCACTCGTAAACCTGATGCGAGACAAAACGTTTCAAGAAGTCCTTTGATAAATACAACTATTTGAAAACGACTGAGATCAATCGGGCTACATGAAGTGCGAATCTATACGGACGGTTCCAAGATGGGGCCAGGGACTAGAACCGGAGTTTTCTCACAAGACTTAAATATAAAAATATCACTGGCGCTTGGCCAACACAGTTCCATATATCCATGCGAGTGTGTTGCAATACCGTACGCCGCCACTGCGGTCATGTCAAAGGATATAAAGGAGTACAAGATCCGTATACCATCAGACAGTATGGCCGTCCTAAGGGCCCTGGAGGGCAACACCATGAACTCCGGTTTCATTTATGAATGCCACCAGATGCTGGAGCGTTAGCCTCGGCCAATGGGGTAATTCTTCAATGGTTCAAAGGGCACAGCGACTCACTCGGGAACGACGCCACCGATGAGCTGACAAGGAAGGGATCTGAAACGTCAGCGGCAGGCCCAACTATACTGCTGCCACTTCCTTTCAAACAGTTTCGCTCATGGGTAAGGCAATGGACTCGCGAAGCGCGAAACGATCGTTGGGTCGACATACCAGGCTGCAGGCAGTCTAAACTGGTACTGATGAAGATCTCACCACGATTGACTTACAGATTGCTCAGTCTTAACCGACTCGACATCAGAATAGTTGTAGGAACCATTACGGGACATTTGGCCCTGAATCGGCCTCTATTCACCATTAATGCGACAGACAGCCCTCTATGCAGACGATGTCTTAACGCAGAGGAAACGGTCACAAAAGTTATCCTGGAAAGCGAGGGAGTGGCCACACAATGAGCAAATATCGGTCGCTCCTAGAAGCCTGTAAACGCCCTGGAAGGCTTCTGCGCTTCTGGAAGGAGCTGGACTGGTTTAACTAGCCAGCCATGTCTGCACGCATAATGGACTGTTTTTTGAGTCTAAATGCGTAAACAGAGCCTTTAACCAATACCAATACCAAACCCTTTGATTAATCTAAAATAATGTTAAATTGTTGTGTTTAAATCCATGTATCACGAAGTTTATGTAATACGTGTACTCTAGGTATTAAATAAACATAAAAGCGTACTTCGCTCGTTCACCACAACATGCCATGTAATATGTACGATACATGCCACGTTAGAATGTAAACATGGAATACATTAACATCTTTCACTAATTAACATGGAGTCTAATTATTTTTAAAATGACTACAAAACGAATGTAAGGATTTTTACGAACTTTAACTCGGAGGCTGTACATTTCAGTAACATACATATGTACATTTTAGTACATTATGGTATATCTATATTCTACCAAAAACATTTTCATGTAAAATGTTGCCAAGACGAGACCATATGGCTCGCACTGTCAAAAAGTTATCAGATCTCATGTAGAGCCAAGCTTCTAACTCTACACGCCCTAACTCTACAAGCCTTAACTTCAGAAACTCTACACCTCAGTCAAAATATGTAGTCTGGCCGTTTCGTTACTACAAGAACAGAGATTGCAAAACAGAAAAGTCATGAACTTCCATCGCTGATATTTTTCAAACTTGAAAAAACATTAAAAGTTCTAGGATATTTATTTTTAGACAAAAGTGGCTATCCTCTCAAAAAACAGTGTTATACGTGCGTAAAATCCTTGAAAACTCATTTGAAATGAAAATTATGGTTTTAAAATAAAAAAGAAAACTTGTCTCAAAACTAATTCATCGATCTTATTTCATTTAAGTAACGTATTATTTAGTAGTAAAAAAATAGTTTGTAGAACCTTAATACTGGCAATGTTAGCTGTAACGTTGTTGAAATTGTGTTGTGGACACGCCTTAATCTTATTTTACGTTACAAAAAATTAGATTAAGGCGTGTCCACAACACACTTTAAAATGGTACCTATATTATAATGAAATAAAAGTATAATAAAATAAAAATATCACGGGGGTAGGCAGAAGCAGCAGATCCCCACCTGCTACGATCCTTGTTTATTACTTTCGCCACTTTCACATTAAAAAAGGCGTGATTTTATGTATATTGTATGTATAATACAAAAATAGAAAAGTACTTATACATATTTCAACTATTCTTGGTACGCGGCCTTATGTGTACCTACGCGAGCTTGTTAATATGTTGTAAATACATTTTAATTTGCACCGGTCTTTAAACAAACAAAGTTACTCATATTTTTGTCAGTAGCAAAACTCATTGAAATTTTGTAGGCTGAATAGGCTGGTTCACAACCACTTAGTGAATTTGTAATCTTCAAAATATTAAAATAACGAAAATTATCGAAGTGTGCGTTTATCACTTTTCGGACACCTGCAACCAGTTCCGTACGGCTTCACCGTTAGTTCTCGACCATAAAATATAAATTTTTCGTTTGTAGCGAGCTTCGCTATCGAGTATCTATCGCGATCTATACAGCTTTGATGTATTTTTGTAAATTTGTCTATTAT
Organism: Euplagia quadripunctaria; assembly: GCA_963859945.1. Classification (NCBI taxonomy): domain Eukaryota; kingdom Metazoa; phylum Arthropoda; class Insecta; order Lepidoptera; family Erebidae; genus Euplagia; species Euplagia quadripunctaria. Next base: position 317,983 of record OY982564.1, on the reverse strand, counting down.
AAATATTTATTATTACCTTCAGTTTTACGTCTAGCATTATGGGCTCTGATTAATTCTGGCATGACACTCACACATTGTTACTGTTCAAAATACTTGTGTGCAAGTGATTTGTTAATATGATGCTCCAAAATGGACTACTTTTATTTCTTTGTTTTTATCATTAATGCTAACAAATAATATGCCTTTCTTCGCTGCAGAGAGGCAAAAAAGTATAGAGACCGACTAAAACTCAATGATCCTGACAAATGAAAAACATTACAGAAAAAAATTGTAGAGAGAGCTAGGAAATTCTTTAAAAAAATAGGCGAGCTATCGCCTCAAGAGATGGAAAGTAGGCGAAAATATTGGAAGACTTTCAACAAAAATCTGACTGTAAACAAAAAGTTGTGGAAAAGTGTAAAATATAAAAGAATTAGAATATATCAGCAACAGCATAGAAAATTATCCAGGCACAATAAAGATATGAAGAAATAAATAGAATTATTAATCAAAGAAAATAAGAAAATAGAATAATAAAATAATGTTCGAACATAAGTATAGATATTTTTAATGATTAAATAAAATTGAAAAGTCTAAAACTGTTTTTACTTACAACTGTCAATACAGGCTTTCTTTTCCTTTATGTTACTTTTATGTTATTGTTACATAAAAGTAACTATTATGAAAAGGGTAATTATTTTGATTTTGACCCTAATAACAACCTAGAAAGGCTTCAGGCATAGGTAACTCCATATTAAGGCACTTACTTCTACTAAGATCATAGCTAAAATTTTCTGGTGTATAACTCTCTAGAGCTTATCCAAGAAAATAACATTTTATTCATGTCAAAATGAGTTTAGCAGTTCTCAAACACAAGCATAACCGCCAAATTGTTGGAATAAGGAAGGGACATGCGATCAATCAATGTAGTGTGCTGATTGCAGATATCAAGCCTCTGTCAGTTTTGAAATATCGTCAGTTCACACACTGCATTAGTAATGAAGTGACGATAGCAAACATTGTGCAGCGTAAACAGCAGACTGTATACTGAGCTTATCTCCAACGGTCAACATCATCTCCATAGGCCTGTCTCAGTCCAGCTGTATAAGCCGCTGGTCAAAGCTGCTAAGTCCACATATAGTATAATATAATATTATCCAACATTATACAAATTAAAATTATAGCAGACGTGAAAAGTACAACGCCTTCGTCTCGATGAAAATTGAAATTAAGATTTAAGATTTCATTTAAAAAATAATGATTGGCCGAATACTGAATTTAACAACACAGAATCTGCATGTTTGTTTGTCATTCCTATTTGTAGTACGTTTCTAATTTGAAAGTGCAGACTTCTCCGATAGAGGAATGTAAGAGTTCTAGGTAGGTGTATTACTTAGAGTAACTACGTGACGAGAGCGTAGCAGTGACGACCTCGTGTAGAACTTAGTTGTAAGCTATTGCTCATGACTCAATTACCAAGTCGAACGAATCGGGTAACTTTGTGAAACTTCCGCGCTACCACACTACTGTTAGAGGAAACTTTAATCTTAGCTGGAAATGTCTAAATAAACAGGTATCCAGTATGTACGGGGAGAAACACTATTAACAAAAGGTTCGCTGCCTAAGACCTGTTGGTTCTAATATCCTACTGTTTGCATTTCAAAATTCAAATATATCTATAAAATATAATATTTTAGGACACACACACAGCGCTATCTGGACCCAAGTTAAACACAACTTATCCTTTGGGTTCTAAAACACGGATTGACATACTCGGATAGACACTTTTCTTTTGTAAATACATACAAATATATTTCTAGAGTTTCTGATATAATCCCTTCTCTCGGTCATACCCAATATTTAACAAATTAAAAAGATATAATATACAGCCCACATGAGTCCGTCAAAACTTAGACACTAACGACATTTGATATTCTTATTATTTAACTATATCATGGTAACCCTAATTTACTATTCATTTAACGTGTAACTTGTTACGGAATATATAGTTTACAGCTATACAAAGCTGCGTTGGAATTTGTTCATATAAGATCGTATAATACATCCCGTGAATAACGTAAACCGATCATGACTTTAGTCAAATTCGTGGTTTGTTTTCATACAGTGAACGTTTCGAATTTATATTTCTCTTGAAACTGTTCGGGCTATTACAGACATTTTAAAAGAAAAAAAAATTGATACAGATTTTCTAAAGTGATCCGCTTACTAACAAAGAAAATTGACATACATTTATAAATATTTGTATTTAATGAACGCACCAACAACAAAGTGTGTCTACTTTCAAACAAACTAGCACTTTCTTCAAATTAAATATAACTCAGAATTTTTATTTGTAAATATTCAAAACCCAGCCCTAAGTTTGTCTTCAAAGGCAGTCGTATACAATACAATAAAGTGGTGAAATATAAGGGGTTTTTGTTTGGTCAGGGCTCGCAATAAAGTTACTAGTCTCTGGATCAAATGTGTTGTTTACCAAACCCGCCGTAGTCAACACAAACAACAACATAGACAGTTTAATACAGTGAGATCTATTTAAAAGCAACGGCACCCGGGGATAGGCGGGTAATGTTTAACATCGTTTAATAGTATCAAGAAGTAGACAACAACAAATCTTATAAGACACCAACTGAGAGACGTTTGTAAAAACTTGTGCGAAGTTTAGCATTACTTGCAGTTGACGTGAAACACTCCAGACTTTGGCAACATACAGAAACACTACGGTGAATACAGTCTGAACTTTCTCTTTTTTTATTCGCCGCCTCATTTAAACTTATCACTCATGGAAACTAGAAACTTCTACGTCAAACTAAAATTGATGTGATTTTAACGAACAAATTTGTTGTGAGATATGATCACTAATACTAGTGCAAACAAAGACACACACGGTTGTATATTATAGGCAAGCTACAATTGGAATGCTGATATACCAAACATAAAGACAAGGACTGAGGCATAAAAACCCTAAGTGTTATTTGTGGTCAGTTCCCTTTTTACACAAAAAAAAAATCGTCCTGTCAAACTTTGCACTGGAAAAGTATTTCAACTATTAAAAACAGTAATAAACTCAATGCCGAGAACAGACACGCGCCGGGGCAATCTGCCCGTATGTTTACAAACTAAACATTACTATTGTGCTATTTTCGTTCGCAGTCAATTAATAAAAAAGTTTATACGCTCCATCATGCTTACGACTAGCAGTAGAGCCAGCCCAAACAAATAACATCCAATTATTTTATCGCACCCATTTATTTCATCGCTAAATTACAAAATGTTGGTTGAAAATGCCACTAGGTTCTTATAACTTTATTTTCACCATCTTCATAACCTTATTACAAAAAGATTTAAAGTAATTAGAAAACAAAAGATTTCCAACCATAGTGTTGACGCAAAAAGGCCTTGTTGCAAACCAAATTTATATATACCATAATTTAATAATTTTTCACCGGCGTACCTACATTTTAATAATTTATAATATACATTTTTACCTTTACTGGAGCACATCGTTTCCTTAATAATCCCCGAAATAATACCTGGACCAATCCGAAACATGGTCCTATCGAGCCTGGATGTGGAGTTTTAAAACATATTTACTCCGAACAGCGTTATTTTTACAAGGATTGCAAGAGAATTTGTGGATTTCAAATGTTATATTCAACGCCCTTGTGAGGACGGTCAATTCTGCTGCGTCATTCAGAAGAAATTGGTTTTTCCGTGGTCTGGACACATAATAGCAAAAAAAAAGGCGTATTTATTATTAAATTAGTCCACCCAACACTCTTTTTACCAGGTATTATTAGTTTAAGTCGGCCGTAAATTACCAGGTTAGTACTTGAAAATCTATTGTAATTTTTTCCTTTGTCTGTGAGTGGTTATAAATTATAATAATTATTAACTGATCAGTGTTTTTTTGCTGTTTTCATTATTTATACATTGTTAAAGAGTAGTTATTAGAAGTAACTGCATTAATTTTAGCTTTGCAATGTACTTAAAATAGTTACTGAGACAGTTACTTAATCACATTAAGTTAACACAGGTAGACAATAGAAATCTTGTAATTTTAATTGTAATTATTAAAGTTTGGCATTAAATAACCATTTATACGTATAGTTTATTGTAAATTCTAACTATTTATCTATGTTAATCTACCCTAAATTCAGTATATTAGAATTCTTATACGTATTACAGGCTGCATCATTTGTATTTGTATTTTAAAGGTTGCTTTAACATTTCTTTGTAAACATTCCAGGTTGATAGGCAACAGCTAACGCAATGCCAGAGGATAAGGAGCTTATTAGGAAACGAGCGAGTTTCAAGGGAAAGGTTACCGTGTTTTTAAACTTTTTAAATACTTTGGATCCTTCTTCTTTGAGCCTTACGGAGGTAAGCGAATTGCAATTCCGTTTCAATAAACTCGAGGCATTGTATGCCCCATATGATGAGGTGCAATCATTACTGGAGTGTAGTACTGATAATTTGGATAATCAGATGTTGGAACGTAGCGAGTTTGAATCTCTTTATTATAAAACCCTAGCTCAAGCTCAAAAATTACTTGATGATAATCTTCGGAAAAGAGATTCTAATGATATGGGTGAGGTAAGTTCGCGTTCTAACATTCATAAGTTTGTTAAATTACCGACTATTCAGTTGCCAAAATTCAGTGGTTCCTATACAAACTGGCTGGAGTTTCACGATACTTTTGTTAGTCTTATTCATTCAAACGACGATATGAATGAAATAAATAAATTTCATTATTTGAGATCGTCACTAGAAGGGTCTGCTGCTGTGGTGATAAACTCAATTCAGTTTTCTGCTGCCAATTATTCGGTAGCTTGGAATCTTCTCTGCGAGCGGTTTGATAACAAACACCTGCTTATCCAACATCACGTTTCTGCTTTATTTCAAATTGAAACTCTTCAGAAGGAGTCATCAGTAAATTTGAAGGGTTTACTTGATATTATTAACAAAAATTTACGTGCCCTTGAATCTCTAGGCGAACCTGTATCACACTGGGATACATTACTTATTTATATTATCACAAACAAGTTGGACAGTAAAACTTATCGTGAATGGGAAGAGTATAAAGGCTGCCAAGCTAAAGATTCTAAAATTGCATTTTCAATCTTTATCACTTTCATTAAAAACCGTGCTGAGATATTGGAAACGTTGGAATTGGCAACATCTACATCTACTAAACACTCAAACACAGGTAAACACACTAAACAGATCAAAACAATGGTGGCACAGGATTCTAGTAAAAACCATTCTGGTTATAATAATAAACAAGACAGTGGTAATTCTAATAAACCTAATAATTGTGTTATGTGTAACGGTGATCATAGGTTAAGTAGTTGTCCTCAGTTTTTATCGTTAAGCAACGAAGGTCGTTTGCAGTTGTTACCTAAACATAAGATTTGTTATAATTGTTTTAACCCGGGACATTATGCAAACAAATGCAAAAAGCTTGGTTGTAAAATATGCCGCCGCAAGCATAATACTTTAGTTCACGTTGATAATGCTTTTAAGTATTCAAGGTCAGACTCCATTGGTGTTTCTTCTAACAGTGATGACGCGAATAGCAGTGCGAATGTCTCCACTCAGCCAGCTGTTGGTACCGGTTTGTCACTCTCCGCGAGTGTTGAACAGGATGATGTGTTGTTGTCTACTGCATTGGTCAAAGTCATGGGGATAAATGGTCAGCAGTATGTTGCTCGTGCTGTGCTTGACAGTGGAAGCACGTCATGTCTCATAACAGAAAGGCTGTACCACCAGCTAGGGTTGAGTGCAAGGAATGTGAACAATTCTATTTTGGGTATCAATAACTCATCATCGTTTATCAATAAAATGTGTACTGTATCAATGAAATCTTTAAGAAATAATTTTAGTGTTAATGTGAATTGTTTTATTTTCCCTTCAATTATAGATAAGGTACCGAGTACACATGTTAACCTATTAAAAATTGCAATTCCATCTCACGTTTGTCTCGCTGATCCCAACTTTCACTCACCGGCCCCTATCGACATGTTGCTCGGTGCAGACATCTTCTGGGATTTATTGGAGTCACAGCGAATAAAACTAGGTGATGGTCAACCAATTCTTTGTGAGACTAAATTGGGCTGGTTGGTCTCTGGTCCAATTAAAAGTAGTGTTTCTTCTAAGGTTTTAAAATGTAATTTAATAGAGGTGTATTCAGATTGTGATGATGGATTGAATTGTAAAATTAATGAGCAACTTACAAAGTTTTGGTAACTTGAAGAAGTGTGTACTTCGTCACCGTATTCCTCAGAAGAAAAACTATGCGAGGAACATTTTATAAAAAACACTACTCATTTGGACAACGGTCAATTTTGTGTTAGGATTCCTCTGAAATGTTCTCCAGATCAATTAGGTGAATCTTTGTCAAGGGCCAACCATTGTTTATTTTCGTTGGAACGTAGATTTAAATCTAAACCTCAATTTTGTAAAATGTATAGGGATTTCATGCTGGAATATGAAACTTTAGGCCATATGTCAAAATGTAAATTTATTGATGATCAAGCCTTTTACATTCCGCATCACGGAGTTTTGCGCGAAAGCAGCGCCACTACAAAATTGAGGGTGGTTTTTAATGCGAGTAGTTTAACTAATACTGGTGTTTCCATTAATAATATCCAAATGGTTGGACCCGTGGTACAGGACGATCTTTTATCGATCCTGTTGCGTTTTAGGCAACACAAGTACATTCTAGCTGCTGATGTTGAAAAAATGTACCGGCGGATAGTTGTTCATCCTAATGATAGATATCTTCAACAAATTATTTGGCGCGATAATCCGTCATCTCCATTACAAGCCTATCAACTGAACACCGTCACTTACGGCACGGCCAGCGCTCCATACCTAGCAACTCGGTGTCTTCGACAATTAGGTTTAGAGTGTATTGATAAGAAGGTCTCCGAGGTCATTTTACACGACTTCTACGTAGATGACCTTTTGACGGGCGGAGATGACCTTGAAGAGGTCAAAGCGTTGCGTCATAAAATAACTTCAACTCTCGCTTCAGCGAAGATGAATTTAAGAAAGTGGAAGTCGAATGATATGCAACTGGTGATTGGTTCTGACTTTCCCCAATCTTCACTGGATTTGAATATTGGTGGATTTGAGTCAACCAAAACCTTAGGCCTTGGTTGGCAGCCAATGTCAGATTACCTTAGTTTTCCAATTAATCAGTCAGTTAATTTAAAAAATACAAAACGTGACATGCTTTCAATTGTTTCACAAGTTTTTGACCCGCTTGGATTATTAGCTCCATGTGTGGTTGTCATGAAAATGTTGCTTCAACAGTTGTGGTTACATAAACTTTCTTGGGATGAACAGCTATCACCGGAAATTAGTAAGTTTTGGAATGAAATTATTATCAATTTGCCTAAATTAAATGAAATTCATATTCCACGTAGAGTTTTAATTGATTCTTATGAGTTTTTAGAATTTCACATTTTTACTGATGCGTCTGAACGTGCATACGGCGCTTGTCTTTATATTCGAAGTGTTGACACTCAAGGTCAGGTCTTAGTGCGTTTGTTGCTATCTAAAAGTCGAGTGGCGCCGCTCAAGCCGATGACCATCTCCAGACTCGAACTGTGCGGTGCTCTTGTAGGTGTTCGCATTTATGAAAAAGTCGTTGCTGCATTACGAGTCAGTGCGCGGCGCACCTACTTTTGGACTGACTCCACTATCGTTTTAGGGTGGCTCAAAATGGTACCGAATAAACTGCAGCCTTTTGTTCGCAACAGAGTTGCCGAGATTTTGGATAAGACTGGTGGCTGTGAGTGGAGACATGTCCCAACTGACCAAAACCCTGCTGACTATTTGTCTCGCGGAGTAAGCATTCCCTTATTACCTACTTTGGATGATTGGTGGTCCGGTCCATATTTTTTAATGAAAGAAGTATCCTATTGGCCTTCTAAATTAATGAACTTAAATGAAATATTGCCTGAAATGAAATCTGACGTCACCTTGCATGTTGTATTTAAAGAGAACAACTTAAATGAATTAATTGATTTTACACGGTTTTCAAACTTTTTACGACTTCAACGAACAGTAGCTTATGTTTTACGATTTATTGGCTCTTGTCGGAAGCAACCTGTTCGTGGTCCTCTTAATCCTAATGAATTAGATAGGTCTCTAAATTATATTATACGTATTTCTCAGAAACAATGTTTTAAGGACTACCAGTTGCTACTCGACAATAAACCGTTACCTAAGAAAAGTGAACTTAATAAATTTAACATTTTTCTAGACGAAAATAAGATAATGCGTATTCGTGGTAGGTTACAACATTCAGATTTTCCCTACCATAAAAAACATCCGATACTTATCCAATCTAGTCATCACTTTTCTAAGTTGCTTTTTAATTATGAGCATAAAAGATTGTTTCATGCTGGACCACAGTTACTGTTAGCGTCCATACGAGATACGTATTGGCCCATAAGAGGTCGCAATTTAGCCAGAATGTGCTGCCGTCAATGTGTGCGATGTTGTCGTTTTATGGGTAAAACGGTTAGTCCGATTATGGGTGATTTACCACGGCAGCGACTTCTAGCAGGTTTCCCATTTGAAAATATAGGTTTGGACTACGCAGGTCCAATTCAGTCAGTTGTTCGTCAGGGTCGTGGCTGTAAATTAGTTAAAGTTTACATAGCCATATTTGTTTGTTTTTCTACAAAATCAATTCATCTTGAACTAGTCGGTGATTTAACAAGCAATACGTTTATTATGGCATTAAAGAGATTCATCTCGCGTAGAGGAAAGCCGAGAAATATCTACTCAGATAATGGCACCTCATTTGTTGGTGCATATAATGACCTCTCCAAATTTCTTGTGTCTAATTGCGATTCGGTTTCCGAGGAGATGGCTAAAGACGGAATTAACTTTCATTTTATACCGGCCTATTCTCCTCATTTCGCTGGCCTTGCGGAAGCTGGTGTCAAATCAACCAAACATCATTTAACCAGAGTGTTGGGCCTTTGTAACCTTACCTACGAAGAGCTATACACCATGATGGTTCAGGTTGAAGCAATATTAAACTCCAGACCACTGACACCGTTATCATCGAACCCCGAGGATCTGACGCCGCTCACACCCGGGCACTTTTTGATTGGACGTCCTATGACATCACTGCCGTCGCCTGATTATCGAAATCAATCCATCAATTCTATAACTCGATTTCAACGTATTGAGCTTCTTAGACAACACTTTTGGAGTAGATGGAGTAAGGAGTACATATCGGAGCTCCAACTTCGGCTGAAATGGCGAGCATGTAAGGACTCCTTGAAGCTGAATTCCTTAGTCCTACTAAAGGAAGATAACCTCCCTCCACTCAAGTGGAAAATGGGTCGGATTGTTGCTACGTATCCAGGAACAGACGGCGTAGTTCGAGTTGTCGACGTCAAAACTTCTAGTGGTCTGTTACGCAGATCATTCAGCAAGATTTGTCCGCTGCCAGTCTATCCGGAGTCAGAAGACGATGGTTGAAAGGCAGGCTTTCAACGCCCGGGGGAATGTTGACGCAAAAAGGCCTTGTTGCAAACCAAATTTATATATACCATAATTTAATAATTTTTCACCGGCGTACCTACATTTTAATAATTTATAATATACATTTTTACCTTTACTGGAGCACATCGTTTCCTTAATAATCCCCGAAATAATACCTGGACCAATCCGAAACACATAGCCTACGACGAACTTAAGCAGAGGTAATTTAGAAATAGTATAAATTCTCTTCCAAAGCAAATTCACTATTTTATGGCTCTTGAATGATTTATATTTGATTGTAATAATATGTACAGCAGAAATGAGATGAGCAAATATATAAATCAAGTTATCATCCATGTTACACTTTCTAATATCTCAAGTTGATTGACAAAAAACATCCACGGCTAGCTCCATATATCTAACCTTACGTCTAAGAAAAAGCTCAATTGTATTAGTTTAATGTATTATGAAAGATCTAGAGTAAAAATTCATGTTCTTGTTCTAGAACTATTAGAACTGTTGAAAGATACACGTGGAATTATAGAATGGTGTTGCGCCTGATACTATGCCATGAGGAATTCATAGTTTTTATCAATATGACTAACGTGTAACCTAAGATATGCATTATACAGACAGAATATATATAATAAATATTTGCTTAAGCAAGTATTTTCAGTAAGGCTCTAATCACTTTAATTGAACGAAGTTATTTGTAAGCCCTTAAGCAGCATCTTGACCTAACGATCGAAGCCGCCATTTGCGAACTTCTAATATATTAGACTTGACAACTATCTCGCATCTCCATTTATCGCTCAAGTCTGCAGTAATCCTTAGCAGTTAAAGAGATTAAAACGACTAGGCAATCAAATAGAGAGCTATTCAACATTAACACAGAGACAGATAATTGACAGCTGCTTGTATTGAATTTACTAATTCCTTGAGAGAAAGGTACATTACAAGCAATAAGTCTAAGCAAATCGGCTTAATGTTTAAATACTTTAGATTAATTACACTAGATCATGTTATTTGTACCGTTAAAGTTAATGAAACGAAAGTTTAAACTTTAGATTACAAAAGGGATTGAAGAACACAAGGGCTCTGCACACAATCACAGACATTTTTTGGCCCATACTCTTCCGTTTGCTCGTCACCTTTTAATTTCTTTAGATGTGACCATAGATAGATAGATTACACTTCGTTTATACACCAGTCTTACAGTATAATTATGATACATACATTTGTCATAAAGATTATGTACAAAGGGCGGCCTTATTGCAAAATGCAATCTCTTCCAGGCAACCATAGGAACCATATTTCATTAATTTATTAAAAAAATATTGTGTCCCACATTATGGATTGTTTAGGATTGGTCATTGGAAAGGGTCAAAGAACATATTGCTGCGACGAGGCGGGTGCGGGTGGATGAAGAACCTTCTACCTCGCTGACTCGACTACAGCAGGCTGGGCAGGCTGGCTGGAGTGAACAGGTCAGCCTGTGACCACGGCCTGTGCAATCTGGTCGAAACGTCAGGCCATTCAAAGGTATGTAATACCTATTACGGGATCGCGTTAATTTCCGTACATACAAATTATCGTTGCGGTGACTCTGTGTGTGCTGATCTATAAATTTTTAAATATATACTTATTGTAAATCGACGATTTCGAATAATTGTTGAGCAATTTTCTGAAATAAAGATATGTATATTCTTTTGATGTACCTATTAATGCCTTTATTTATTCAGAGCCACATTTATCTTTCGCAAATTTTGCAACGCACTTATATGGTAAAGTACTTGTTAGATACAATACGAGATGTTACGAGGGGCCTTTGTCGACCAACAATTATTATTTAAAAGAGAAGAAAAGTAATTGATACCAAAACAGATTTTCCTATTTTTATCGTAACACTTTAAATAAACTCTGTTCATACAGCAATATCAATTACTTTATTTTATTAAAGCAGTTGTAATGTGTTGTGTTAATTATTCTGTTTATTGTAATACCAATACCAAAATTAGAAAATATAATAAAGAGATATATTTGCAAATTATACATGTAATAATTATAGTTTAATATAACTCAATAAGCACCCTTTATGGCGAACTGACTGAAAAAGTAAAAAAGAGTGCCAATATCCATCTTCCGGCTCCATCTTCAGATCAGTTCTAAGTTGCCAAATTACAGGGTTGTGAATCAAACAAGTTTCATTTCAAAGCAGTAATTTAAAATTACCTTCCAAGATTTGTTTACATAGTTAGTTAGTTCCTTATAAGTCAAGCAAATAAACGCGTGTTAATAAATTGAGTCATCTTTTCTTTCTTTACAATATAGAACTATCTATCCGTTCACATAAATACACATACACGGTTCGGATGTAACCGAATATGGACCTCGTAAAAATAATGAAAGTCCAGCAGAATTACCAAATCACCATTGCGGGTAATAAGTCTAATCTTGGAGACAACATGTTTAGTTGCTTACCCAGCTAGTTGACACAAACTGACAGTTGAAACGCACATAAAATATAATAAGAAAATGGCATATGAATATATAGGTAATACAATAAATTGTCTTGGTTAAGCTTTTATTATTTATAAAAGAAGTCAGTATTGTCATGAATTCTAGTCAAACTATTCGATAGCGAATTAACGACGGTTCCTCAATGGTTTTTTTTCGAGGCTTAAATACACCTTCTAAAATATTAATCGCCTACAAAAACAACTCTAACGAAATTGAATTGAAATTGTGGTTAGTTGAACGACTACAGAGACGAGGCTAATGCCTAAATCCGTTGTGCCAACAAATGGGAAGGGCTCCAAGTTCCGTCTGGCCAATAATTGTCTGCAGTGGATGGAATGATTACACCCCACGCTGTGAACCCCCCTTTAAACTTGTCTTACTCTCGCTAAGACGTATCTTGTTCTAAATTGTTTGAAACACAGCTACTTCCTGTTGTTATGATAATTATTATTGAAGTTTTAGCTCTTATGTTGCTAATTTATAAATTCCCATGTAAGTGACCGAAACCAGTAGATAGTTGTTTTCTTTCACTTCCAATGTTCATAAATATTTTGTAAGATCGTCGATTTAATTTTCTCTGAAACTATAAACAAACTACCAAGCAAAGAAGAACACTTAGGAACGCCCCAAGTTCTACTAACATACTATACGTTACACTTGCTTTATTAAATAGTGAACTGTGTTATCATCTATTATAGTTTGCCCCTACTTTTAAAAAAATAAATAAGAGTTTTTGATGTGGCGACAACAGGTACGTTTATTGCTGTAATAAATAGAATGATCTCATTTCTTTTGTAGGAAGGTATAATAAAAAATACACCGTTCGCATGTGACTTTCTGTACCTACCTACCTACCTAATGGGTACACCACTATTTACCTATTTTATCTATTAAGGTAGTGTAAGTGACGAAAACACGTGTGAACCGACCGAAAAGTAACTTTGTAATCACATATAGGATTATAAAATACCTCATGCAGTTCCTCCCATATTTAGAACACGGTGCTGAAATTGCGGTATATTTTAGGTTTCTTTGCTTTATGTGCCAAACAGTAATGGGTTCGAAATTTAAAACTTGTGTGCTAGAAGTAGGTGGACCTTGAAATTTTTATAATCGGTGTGTGAGTATGACAGACAAAATTAAGGAATTTTGACTTGCAATAGATTTCAAACTACAGGTTAAAATTGAATGAAATTTGGGATTTTTTTTAAATTAGAATACCAGCAACGTGGGTCACATGTTAATAGTATTCTTGTTAACCTCTCCCGCTAAGCCAAACGCTTGTGTTGGGAGTGGGTTCACGTCGGTACTGCACTGGATGGGGTTTGAAATTCAGGCTTTTCGGTTTATCCACAAAAAAAAAACCCCTTGGGTTGAAAATATCCTTAACAGCTTAGAGACAAGAATGCTATGGCTATGCCTTTTCTTTTTTTGCCTTGTCTTTTTCGACTTGGCTTGACTTGACAGATTATAAGGTAGAAGACGAAGAAGAAGAAGTGGTGTGATCCTGATAAGACTGCTATTTCTACAAGAACTATGACACAAAAGTAAAATTTTACAATGGATTAGTGTAGATGAAGTAACTCTGAGAAAACTTACGGGAAATATAAGTTTTCTTTTTTTGGAGTTTACTCTTTAATAGGCCGAATACGAAATTTTGCCAATTTTGCTGATTTTCGTGATTTTACAGACGTGATTTTACAATTAAAATACTAATATAGTCAGCATATTTTTTTTAAGCTTTGTTATTGATATCGATAATTAATATTATTTGCGGATTATTAATATTGATAATTATATTCACATAAAGTGAAGTGAAAATTACATAAACTATGGAAGAAAATGGTATAGATAATAGTGCCGGAACATCCGATAAACACGTGGGTGCTAGGTAAGTTATAATTGATGCATTAATATGATATATATTGTACAAATGAACATGTGCGCTTTCTATTTATTAGACGTATGTATAATATATATATATGTATATACTGTATAGCGTCTACATAATTATGTTATAATGTCACCATAGGATTGTAAACTCCAGTCGTGCGTCGCAACTGACACACACATTTTTTTAATCTGTTTGTTTTAGGCACTAACGCAGGTTTTTAGTAATCAAATATCAAGAGTGATTGCTAGAAATCTTTCCCTGGTCAGTAAGTATTTATACTGACAATATATACATAACAATGACTTATTCTATCAAATGGACTGGAATGTTGACTTTACGAAGGGCGATGTTAAACTTACATCATTCACAATTCTTCACGTAATTTTCTGTATACTTTTCCAATAATAATGTTGTTTTATGCGATCGTACGCAGTACTGAGCCGAGATTTGTTCTTTTAACCTTTTTCATTTTGTTTCTTTCAACCTTTTTTTTTTGTTATTGAGTTACACATACATGCCGTTCATGTACAAAAACTTTTCGAATGAATTTTTAATGATTTGTATTCAGCTTCTTAATATAATCTAAACATCTACGGTTAAGAGGTCGGTAGATGGAAATACAGGCACTTACATCATATTTTAAGAACTCTATCGATTTTGTGACCAATTTTGTTTTCACTGAGTTTTGTAAGTGGATGGTTTGGAAACAGAACTTTTCTTAGATAAGGCTAACAAGTTTTGTAAGAGTTGACCTGAGTAATGCAGGGTAATGTTTTGTTTCACCTTATTGTGATTTAAAAAAACTATTGGTTGTGGTAACGTGTCGAACTCTATTATAAAATTCGCAATCGATTGTTTACTTCAACGGTATGAAAGTATTTAAACCAAACTGCTGCTTTTGGAGCTTATTATAATGGAAATAATCGGATTAGACCTTTTACACGAATTGTAATACATTTAGTGATTTATTCACTGCACTCATAATAACGCGAATATCATACATGTAGAATGAGTATTAGAACTTCAAGCATACAGGAACGTGGCGAGCGTAACATAGTGTAGTGAACTCTTTTTCAAAGCAACAGGTTTGTTTTGCTAAAAAATAATTTAAATGAAAAACAGCACGTAGTAATAATTTTTTTCTTGCTTAATACATGCTTCGATGTAATTTTTATCATTTTTACCTAAATAAAAAAAACACATCCTGCTGTAAATTTAGGCTTTTCTCTGCCTACCGACGGTACCCTATCGTTAACACTATAGCGTACTACATGTCACTTATAGTTTTAGGTCCACGGAAAATGTCCGTTTATTGTGATTTAGACCCTTTTTTTCCCCAAGGGACTGTAAGGAACGCAGACCTTAGGAATTGTTATTAACTCCAGATTGATACCTTTACCTTAATCCTGAGAAAAAGGGGCTTCTTGGATCAACAAAAACTGGGAAAGATATTAGCAATGTTGACAGGTATTATAATTAGCGTTTAAACTCAATATCTACACCCTTATGTCCCTTAGTTCCACGTTACTCCAACACCTATAATTGTAACTTGGAACTTCCTCAGGAACAGTCGTTCGTTTGAATGCTTACATAATTCACGTACTTGAAGAGCTTCAGTGAAAGCTATATGTTAATGCAATGCATAAGTCACCAACAATATTCATCTGATGTGCTTCTAATTCTTGACTATGTAATGTTGCACTTGCTGTAATTATTGGCATAGTACAGTATTTCAATTTAAACTTATAACCATTTGTTTAAAATATTATTTCGTCATCGAATTAATCCGAAGTCGAATTATATATGGGACGCACAAATGAAAATCACGTTTTGAATACAAAGTTGTACAGTAGAAGGTAGTTAAAATTTTTAAGGGCCAAGAATTTTGCTTTAAGTCAAGGTAAGATTTACTAATCAATAACGAACTTACCAAGGCTCTAAAAGCTTGTATATTAATATTTAAAAAAAAACATTGGAAGCTTTCATATTATATCTCAGAGGTATTGCTTAAAAGAATTATGCTTTTAACCCTTAACTTGATAACGTATCTAATAATGCACACATTATATAAAAAAATCATTGAGAAATGTTTTGGTATATTTTAACAAAAATGTTTTAAATCTAGTTAATGAAATCCTTCTGTTTAGTTATAAAAATATTATTTTTGTCGTCGGGCAACATTTACGGTCAGTAGATCGCAAAATCGCATAGCGTGCGCATGCGTCTATCAGTTATAAGGTAGATTCGACTAAAATTTTATCTAAGTATCGATATTATCATAAATATATGTGATAATTATTTCAATTAATGTATATTCTATTGATTTCGTCAAAATATTTTGATCAAATAATAACGTTTATTATGTTAATTATTGCTGTAAATATTCATGTATCTGCAAATGCACATCGCCAAGATACCAACGCTATCACCAAATTTTTGCAGTGTGCATTTTAGGACACACTGCCAAATTGACAACACCAGAGAGTACATTTTGCAGTGTGCATTTTCAGATACATTGCCAAATAAACAACATTATTAATATCGTATTTAAGTATTTGTACATAATGATTTGTTTATTTTTTTAGGGCGGTACAAGAATACAAAGAATATAGGCTTTGATCCCGAAACCAGGTGCAAGCTCAGATATTGAGAGCAGCGACTCTTCTGATGATGAAATAAAAATACTTGTTTCTGACCAGGACCACGACGATAGTTCATATGCAGGTGCAACGAAGGTTCGTTGCCATCATCGATAGAAAATCTTCACCTATTATCAGTAAGTGAAGACGAATATAGAGAAGTAATCGTTCCAGCCGAAAATACGACAAATAATACAAGACACGTAAGTTTGTTGACTAATTTATCTACACCCTCGCCTTCACCAATATCTTCCAATTTCAGTTCAGCCAATACCGGTAATGGTGACGGTACTATCTGTACCGTCACCATCTAATGCAACTCGATCCAACAAAAGAGCGCATGTAGTCAAAAAGACTGTAGTAAGGAATAAAAAGCTTGAGGTAACGTGGACCACTGCAAGATTCAAATACACTGCTGAAGTCAAAAACAAAACATTCAACAAACCCTCTGGAACAAAATTACCTTTAGAATATTTTAAAGTGGGGTTTAAAAATATTCGTTAGAGCTGGAATATCGAGAATTGTGTAAGATTTTTTGGTGTATGGAGGCAAGGACACATTTCGATTTCAACAATTAAATGAGGGAGAAAACTGTATGGGTTTAGGAGCTAAAGTCGTTATAGCTGTGAGGTGACGAAAAGCTTCCTTCTGATAAAATTTTGAAAAAAAAGGCAGCGGAGCGTTTGCACATATTAGCTGTAGTCAAATGGTATGATAATAAATCTTTTACTGTGGCTAGCTCTTACTTTGACGCTCATCCGATTCATCATGTATTGAGGTACAGTATAGAAAAGAAGCGCAAAGAGCCAGTACTTTGTCCATACATAGTTCTGCAATATAATGCGGCGATAGTGTAATCGCTAAGGGGTCAGACTTGCAATCACGTGGTTGCGGGTTCGAACCCCACCCAGTGCACTATCGACGTGAACCCACTCCTAACACAAGCACTTAACTTAGCTGGAGGGCTTAACAAGAATAGCTGAAAGATTTCAGATGCACGGTCGCTAACAGTATCATTACTGTAGACCGAGTTGTTCATAACACGAAAACAGACGTGACAGTCAGACGGACATACGTTATGATCAACTGGGCCACATACCATCATTTACATCCAAACGGCGGTGTAGGCTATGTGTAAAGGGTCAAAGTAAATTTACATTTCTTATATGCCAAGTGAGGCTTTGTTTAGTTGAGGAACGTAATTGTTTTTAAAATTATGACAAGAAATAATGTTTCCAAAGCGGTGACTTGAATCGCTAGATACTTGTTCCATATATCCTATGGCTGAAATGATGATGATGATGATGATGATATATTTTTATAAATTTATTTGTTATTTTTATAGGTACCTATTCTAGTTCATTGATTGATCTACATAAATTATAGGTAATACGTAGTAACCATTTTTAATTATAATGAAGAAGTTGATGTTAATTATGTTCCTGATTGAAGACTGTGATTTTAAATAATAATTTCATTAAAATATAATTATGTTTAAAAGAGTAATTATTTTTTTTTAATTTTTTTCATTTATTTTTTATTTACAACCAAGCCAGTAACGTATCCTTTAGTGCACATCGACTTCCAGAGATGAATGTTTGAAAAGTTGGCAGTGTGCAGTATTAGATACATGGTATAAATACAAAATTACTTATGGCAGATTTTTTATTTTATTTTTAGGTGTTCATTTATGACATATGAATCCAAATATATGAAAGAAATAAAAAAAACAAGACATAAAAACTCTGCCAAGTTAAGGGTTAATAGTATCTGGGGTGCACGGCAGTGCCTCTGCACTGGTCTAGATTTTCAGATCTTCGCAATTTCAGATTAAAAATGTCATGCGAAAGTTAGTTTGTTTCTTTTTTAAATATGCAACCGATCATCATGAAATTTACAGAAACACGTTACCAAGACTACAGAAAAAGACATAGGATACCTCTTATCCATAAAAAGGTACTGTTCCCGAGGGATAGACAAATAACTTTTACGCGGGTGAATCCGCGGGCAAGAGCTAGTGAATACACATTCACCACTTAGTATGTAGTATGTGTATAGCCTATATACGCGAATAGAAAAAGAAAGAAAAAAAACCACAAGCAATTATAATGGCCTGTGCAATGCCCGAAAAGGAAGGTGACTTTTCTGAGATCTCTCAGGTATCTCTCGATCTTTCAGGTATCTTAGCATACTGCTGCAGCCTGAGAAACTGCAGCGCTGGTATTATGATAGGGCCTGCACCGGGTGACATCTCGATTCTATTATAAATATTTATGTTTAGTGATGTTGGTGCAATGCAACTAAATTTATAAACATCAGTCTGTGTGTAAGTCGTGTGTGTAGTGTAACGAGGTGTTTATAAAGGTAAACAGTACAATTTAGGTAATATTAGAGAATAAAAGAAAATAAATATAGATATCACATATAAAAATATAATTTAAAAATATTTAGGCAGATGAGAAAGATTTCTCATCTGCCTAAATATTTAATGCAAAATCAGGTAATTTCAATATTTTAGCTGTTAAATAAACAAACAAATCTTAGATAGACCCATTTGCGGGCTAACGACTATCATATTTAATCTGTGCGGCCCGCTTGAACAGTAGCTCATTTGCGTCTCCACCTCCTTTGTCTATGACAAAGGAAGGGAAACCACGCCGCGGGATCGCAAAGTGTTTAAAAGGTCATTCATCGAACGAAAATGGATAATTTCTTTGTGAAAAATGGGCGAAGTTTATTTTGTTTTAAATATATTGTAGGTATAAGGACTCGTGACAAGAAGTGATTTGAACATTGTATAGTATCGTGTTATGCACTGTCTGTTGTCATGTAACTTGTGAGGTGTTTGATGTGGTGATAAGATTATAAGGGAGTATAAGAATAATCTAGGTGCATTAGACGAATGTCCAATCTTATAAGTGCTATAAGTAGAACCGGAGTTGATATACATTATTTGTACTCTTCAGTATGAGTCCAGTCATAGTGAAAAACAATATAATAACAATAAATATTTAACTTTAAAAACGACTCGTTGTTTTGTAAGTAGCTAATTACAGAATAATAGCATTGTTTATATTTGATGGCATCAGATAATTTGTTATATTAAATAAGGGAACTTGAAAAACATCTTCAGTTGGGTTTTCGGGCCGGACTTTCTACCTAAAGCGCAATTCGCAAGCACACCGTGCAATACTACACGGAAAGAAGTACACCTGTGTATGCATGCTTCCTCGATCTGTCTAAAGCGTTTGATCTGGTGTCATAATATGACGTATTCTGGGACAAACTCAAGAAGACAAGCGTGCCTACACAGGTGCAACGGCTTTTTCATTTTTGGTATGGTAACCAGTATAACAGTGTCAGGTGGGCTGACAACTTCTCGGACGCGTACAGGCTGGAGTACGGAGTGGGACAAGGGGAGTTAAGTTCTCTTAAGCTATTCAATCTGTACGTGAACCAGCTTATAGTTGGACTCAACAGCACACAAGTTGGTTCCTCAAATGATAATATTTGTATGAATAACTTTAGCTACGCGGACGATATGGTGCAGCTGACTCCAACTGTAGGTGCAACGACAAAACTGTAAGCTATATGTGAAACATATAGTCACACGCATGGCCTCATATATAACCTCATGCAATTACATTGAATGGTGTCGAGCTTAAACGGGTACATCAGTACAAGTACCTAGGGCATTACGTTACCGAGAGCCTTAACGACCAAGTTGATAAAGAGAGGGAGCGCAGGGCATTGGTGGTCAGGAGTAATATGTTGGCCCGCAGGTTTGCACGGTGTAGTTCTCAAGTCAAACTCACTTTATTTAGAGCTTATTGTCAGTCTTTTTTCACGTGAGATCATTTAATGCTCTGCGTGTCCAATATAACAATGGATTCAGAATGTTCCTGGGGTTGCCTCGATTTTGTATTGCTTCTGGTATGTTTACAGAAGCAAGAGCTGACGGGTTTCATGCCATCATATGCAAGAAGCTAACGTTAATGATGAGCAGGGTACGAGGCAGCACTAAAAGCATCTTGAAGGTCATTGTGGAAAAGCAGGATTTTAATATATTAAAGGCATATGTTCGTGCTCAGATTCGATAGTCTTTCCTTTCATGTAAAAAATATAAATGTGGACTTTGCCTACAACTTTGACTTAGTTTGCAGACTTTCTTGTTAAAGATTTATTAATATTTTTATTATTATGAAAGAAACAATATCATTTTTATCTTCAAAATGGGCTTAATAATAAAAAGTTGTAAAACAAAAGTGGTTTCCCAACAGTTCTGATATCAAGAAATAAAATAGTAGATATTTTAAACGTCGGCCATCCATTTCTTTGCAAATCCAAACCAGTACGTGGCTTTAAAGAATTAAAAATATCAGCTTGTACAGTCATCACTAAGTCACTTAACAAATTTATGTTAAGACAGAAATCTAGCACAATAGCTTTACAATTAAGACAAAGCGTTAGAAATATCCTTCCACGAATTATTTCTACTATCCCAACAGGCAGCGTACAAAGCCTATTGATGTTCCGGATTATCTGTTTGTCAGCTGTTCAACTAGAACAGAGGTCTCTACGTGAGCCCTTTAACCTATTCCCAATAAGACAGTTGAACTGGCCGAACTTCCGACACCCAAGCCCTTCTTGATATCTTGTTAACCTCACGATGGCCCTCAGTAGCTTTTACCTTCACAAATCATCGTCTAATACAATAATGACGGGCCTAAAAATTAACCTGAAGATTTTTGGAATAATGTAGTATTATTTTCTTTTATGATTACGAATATAAAGGCTTTAAATAATTCATGAAGCAACATTTCATATGTATTTTTTGAATAAATGAGTTAATGACATATTATGTGCAAAGATCGCTTTTGTATTCATTTGGATCGGGGATTTCTTGTTCTATTGTTTTTAGTTAAAGCTTTGAAGCTTTTGCTTAATATACATTTTGTCGATCAGTTCATTATCCCTCGGCAACGTTACTTTTTTGTGAATGACACAAAAAAGTACCATTGCTGAGGGATAGTGAACTGATCTATCGATATCGGCCCTATGTTCCTTTGGAAGTGGAAGCGTAATAAACAAACAAGCTTAATTTTTTTTTATGGTACATGGGGCAAGCGAGCAGATGGGTCATCTGATACAAAACACCAACGCTCGATGAATTCTGCTGTGTGTGAACACGTGCAACAAGGGACCAACCATTACCTGTGTTTCGATAAACCACAGGTACTCGCGTAAGAACACCGATTCCTACCAAAGATGCTCCGTGAGGCTATTGAAATTAAAAAACACCCTAATTTTACTAGAGAAGATGGTTGGAACGTACCACCAGCTTGGGATCCGGTTATCCACTTACTCAAACCCAAGAAAATACAAAACACAGCAAGGCTTCAAGACACTTTGAGCTCATTCTGCGTAAATAGTAACACCAACAATCAACAAACCTCGGGTACTTTGAGATAACTTTGCACTTCGATACATGAGACGACCACCATCTTAGTCTACCCGTGACCATGGCTGCTGAAAAGCAACTGAAACGTCGGGATCAGTGTAAATAGTAAAATAACACCAAATAAATCGCGATAGAATCCGTTAAAAATAGTTTTATTTCAATGTGTAACATTCGCGTAAACTTTCGACAGTTTCATTTAAATATCTGATTTATTTGTTTTCGTAGTCACATAATTATGCTGAGGTCTTGACTAGTCTTTGCTAAGCTTTCTTCACATAGGCGTGGTTGGACGCCATCGTTTTTATTCCTATAATTTTCTGAACACATTACTTCTTTCCCGGATCTCAAACATTTAATGGAACTAATCGAAAGCAATCCGCCCCTCATTTATCTCGCGAACACTAGCAAGAGCTCTAATTTAACCGTCCGGCACAATTTAACGCCACGTCCGGATAACCGGACAGGGTGCGTCTGGCGTCCGATCAAATTGGTCGTACTGTACTGTAGAGGCTAGAGCGGATTGGTTCGCTTTGTAATTGCCTGTCAATTGGAAATCCACAGCGCTGACGGAATATTGATGTCTGTTTCAAATGCATCTGGCACAGAGTTATATTCTAATAAGGTTTTGGTATTCTGGTTGCAAATTGGATTTAGGAATTACTAAACTTATTCATTCACGGCACATACTTAATTTATAAATAAAACTAATTCAAAAACATACGTAATTATAAGCGGTTTAAAAAATAGATAGAAAAATAAAAACTAATTGCCTCGGCAATGTGGCACACACTGTTTGTAGTGTAACCCAACTGCCGTACTGATTTCCTAAATTCCATTGCCAGAGTCTTTCTCTTATGAATAAATGTTTTAACGCTGAAATATAGTCGGCACAACGGTGATAAGCTCTAAGTGCACAGCTCGAGTAAGTTAATAAACAAAAAGATAAATACATGTCTGTAGCAGTTTAGCTCCTCTGCCCTGCCGATTGAATAAAAACATTGGTCCGGTAATCCAAAAGTAAACAAGGGTCCAAGCGATCTGAAAGTAACTTACTTAGTAAAGCCAACAATTTTTTACCTTTATGAATAAATTATGCACTAGCAAGACAGGTTAAGTTCATTAATTAAGATGATAACTGGGGATTTTTTTATCCATGAATTAATAATCGTTATTTGTGTGATGATACAAATTAAAGAACAGGTAACTAATTTGGAAAACAGTTGTGTTAATAAGGTCCGTCGTAGAGCATTGCCTGGAGAAGCAACTTGGTGGCCCCTTCCTACCGGATGATGCAGGTACTCACCAGACAAGGTTCTTCTGTGTCGCATAGGCCGGGAACCAATGTCTGTGGATCACCACTGCGGATTCGACATACTACCTTACCATTAGCTCTGGAGAGTTCCGTAAGCTGAAATCGCAAAAGAAACAGGCTACTACTAATCATTTTAATTACATTAAATATTTATCACAATATATTTGTTCATGTTGAGAGACGTGTAACAGCAGTTAAGAATTTTCAGAAGCTCTGAGAACAGCTGCAAGGTTCCACAGCAAGTCAGTTGGATTGTTAACGGACAGTGGTTAATATTATAATAATTATGCATTGTTTTACATAGCTCAGTCACAGGTTACAGGCAGACGTGGTTATTGCAGTCAGCCTGTGACCATGGCCTGTGCAATATGGTCGAAACGTCAGGCAAATCAACGGTAAGTAATACCTTTCACGTGATTGTGCTAAATCCCGTAAGTACTCGTATACATAATTATATATCATGGAACACGTAAGCTTTAGAAGTTTGTGCAAAATATAGTGTAAATGTGATGAACATGACATCACATTTTGGAAGGTACCAATATCCGTTCCGAGTATTTGCCGAACTCTTAGAATTAAAACTGGTGGTCTACTACATATACGGTTTGAACATTTGAACTATCATATAACATGTACGAGCTGAAGCGGAGCACGTTGTTTAAGTGAATATCTAATAATAAGCTCCAGGAATTAAATGGACAAGATCATTACTGTTAATATAAGCTATCGTTAGTCAATAGACTGCATATTCAGTACATGATACGATTAGCAGATTAGCACTTGCTGGGCCCAATTGATATAATTTATTATATAATATATTATCATTCTTGCTTGGTTTAAAACATGTAAATATTCATGTTGGATACAGTAAATATTTCAACGCTTCAATTAATAAATTACCTGTGTTAGTCTACAAGAAAGCGCAAGAAGTAACGAATATATAGAAAATTGCATTCAGTTCTAATTTAAAAAAAAACTGGACAAGTGCGTTCTGTACATACTTGCATGTAGATAGGTCGTTCATCCCGGAAATGGATTCTTGAAGCCCGTTTTTTTCCGAAAGACAAACTTAATTTTCCCGTTCTAAAAATACTCCCCCATACATCGATGTACGTCACAATCAATTTTCCAAGCGCAGAATATAAGTTTGTCATCGCAAAAAATATGTGATATAATAAAACAAATAATAAAATTAGAGACTTTCGGAGTTTTCCCTTTACTTGTGCTGTGAGAGCTTGCTCCTTACGAATTTTTATGATTATTGGTCATTGCAAAGTACCCTATAGGTTTTGATTTGGTTAAAATATAAGGCTTAAATGACCGTATCTATTAATAAAATTATGTTAACTCAGTAGCTAGATTTTTTTAAATTATTTCACCTTGATACATCCACGCGTTCCTGAGAAAAAGTATTATGACAGACAGACAGACTAGGTTCTTGTCACTTCTTACCGATTTTTTTTGTGAATTAATACACTGCTGTGGTGGTTGGTAACTGCGGACTTCGTTACAATGTTTACTTGACCTGTTTTCCATGACTGTAATGATACATTACTGCCATTTCATACGCCAGCCCCGAAGCTGTTGGTTTGCTTTTAGCTGAGGACAAGCTTTGATGTATCGTCCTGTAAACAATATCGGTCGCCCCGGCCTGCTCGCAACGATGTTTTACTCGTAGGCTCTAATTTTAGCTCGATTGGTTACAACACGCCACTTGAGAGTTATGTAAATCGTAATGCTTCTTTTATTAAACGTGAAGTAAATGTTCTTATATGATTTTGCTAATTTAATAAAAAAAATATGCTAATTCAGTACATAGGCGGATTTCTCAAACAGCCAACTGATTTTTTTTTATTAAAAACTATGCAATGCAAAGTCTAAATTATGTTTTTTCTTTGGCCATATTACGTAGAATCCTAGTCTTACTTAGAGATGTGGATAGGAATAGACGTTTCGTTTTTAAGGATATGTGTGTACCGTGTATACACAGTACACTACGATACAGAAGTATGTACTCAGGAACATTAACTATTTGACTTCTTGGGATACCCTAAAGTTGTTTGGAAGCTATTTTTAGGGTTCCGTTCTTCAAGAGGAAAAAAAGGAACCCTTATAAGATCACTTTGTTGTCCATCTGTTTGTCTGTTGATCTGCATGTCTTTCTGTCTGTCTGTCTGTCAAAACCCTTTTCCTCAGGAATCCGTGGAGGCATCAAGTTGAAATTAACATCAAATACTTTTGTTAGCGGTCGATTCAAGCTATAAAAAAATCAAGCTTCTAAGTTAACGGAATAAAATATACGGCCATGAAACAAACCTATAGGATAATAAATGAAAAAACCTATAGCAAATAAATCAAAACCTATAGGATACTTCCCATTGACCTAGAATCATGAAATTTGATAGGAAGCAAGGTTTGACACCACAAGTAAAGGGAAAAATCCGAAAATCGTTAATAGGTTTTTTTATAACACAAAAAAAAATAGTTTTTGTGATTACAAACTTATATTTTGCGGTTGGAAAGTTGACTTTGGTATAAATCGATGTACGGGAGTGTTTTAACCGACTTTAAAAAAGGAGGAGGTTCTCAATTCGACTGTATGTTTTTTTTTTTATGTATGTTCACCGATTACTCAGAGTCGCCTGGACCGATTTAGGAAATTCTTCTTTTGTTTGAAAGGGTATACTTCCCAGATAGTCCCATGGTAATAGGGTCAAGATCTGATGATGGGATCCTCGAGAAATCGAAAGAAATCTTCAAATTTTATAGGCACATTTAAAGCGATTTGGATATTTTGAAGCGCATTGAAAACGGTAATATGTTTTCAAAAGATAATTATTAGAACTGCAAAGTTAAGTTAAGACGGGCGAAAATCTTCGAGAATTGATTCTTGACTTGACTCTCTTAAAAGAAAGAAATGATTTATTCTATAAAGCACAGCATACTAAAAATAAGAGATAAATAATAACATATACAAAAGAAAATTAAAAACAATAAAAATTTAACAATAGGTAACATTTCTCAATGTGTCATTGTTGCACTGACACATGACAATAGGATTTTAGTGCCAATTGACACGACACGTCACGTCAATGTGCCACGTATCCGACCACGTTTCTGTGAAATGTTCCCTATGTACAGCAAAAAACTTGTTATGTTGCTGAGGGTTGTACGATGTGTCTCAGAAAATAGGTGAACCCTTATTATACACTGCGATGGATAAATGCCACCTCAGTACTGATTTTCAGTGCCCACCTTAGTTCTGTTGTCGACTTGACGCCGACAGCCGTAAATGCCATTTGATAAAGAAGTATACAAGTGTTACACTCTTCCTACTTGTAGATCAAATTCAGCAGGGTAAACGATAATTTACAACTAATCTGCATTTATGAACAGCATTCATAATGCCTACTGCTACATATTTAATAATTCTACTTAAACTAGGTAGTAGCGGATACATGTACATATAATTATTATACCCAATAACCTTCGGTATCAGGTCCCTCACATATAATAACAAGTGGAAGAAAAATACCCACATTTCCACATTACCACTGACACAGCAATAGCCTGCAGCATACACAACACTATGTAATCCACATTGCTGCCATAATATTAGAGGTAAGAAAATTTGTTATTGTTGTTTTTGTTGATCGAGAAGGTATTTTTAAAATGAGTTTTAAAAGAGAATATGGTGTTTAGGTCTCTAATTTGCAGCGGTATAAAATTCCAGCATCGCGTTGCTAAATACTAATAAATACTTAAAACTACCACGGAATGCAGCCCTCCTGTGGCCCGGAATACTCAGTGCCCTGGTTGTGGGTCTGTTAGAGTATGAGAAGTGATTGTCTCCAGTCTATTTTTTCATACAAGTATGTAGAACTATTCCATACATTAAGGTAGCCACATGCTTTTTCCTTCTGGACCTCATTTTTATAATGTTGTTATCATTAATATAAGGCGTTACATGATGGCGTCTAGGAATTTTAATACTGTAACGAGTGCAGGTATTTTAAACTCTTCATTTGACATTATTCGTTCTAGCCAGTAAGCATGGACCATACACTATGTCACAATAGTTAAATCTAGATAACACAAGAGTTTCTACTAGTTGTTTCCCTAATGATATATTAAGGTAGTCTCGGATGTTAAACATATTTTTTTGCTTATAGAAACAATTTACGCTTTAAATCGTAACTCAGAGTCCATTAGTAATCCTAAATTATTAGCCTCAGCCACCCTTGCAATTCTTTGCCCATTTATGATAATTGCTGGTTTGACATCCGCTATAGTCTGGATTTGCCCTTTACCACCGAAAACCTAAAACTTCGATTTTGTTGGATTTAAAACTAAAGAGTGGTCTCTAGACCACCGAAGTACTCTTTCTAGGTCTTTGTTAATTCTATCTACCGCTGACCTGGTTTCACTAGGTTAAAAAGACTAATACAATTGAGCGTCATCTGCATACATGTAGTATCTGCAATTTAGGAAGCAATTAGTCATATCAGCTGTGTACAATATAAATAAACTATCGATGTTTAGCTCCAAATAAATGTTTTATTTATTTATTATTTATCTACATACAAGTTTTTTTGGTTACGGAACCATCAGTGCGCGAGGCCCGCACTCGCACTTATGCGGGTTTTTTTATGTGATAAGGCCGCTATTGTATTTCTATTTGGTGTTGCCATTGTCGTTTTGTTTCCAAAAAATAGCACTTATGTACTATTATGTACTCAATAAAAGTTCGATTCTTTACTTCAGACGAGAATCCGTCATTTAAAAATATTTAATGTTACATTATTCATCGCTATCTATTACTTGAGACGGAACATCTATAATTCTGCATAATACTTTACTCACAGGTATTTTCAAAATCAATATACACAAATGAAAACCGTGATGGTGATTCTCATGTTTGCAGTAATTTATTAATTGCTGCGTTGAAACATTTACTGTATCCAACATTAATATTTACGTGTTTTAAGCCGTGCAAGATTTTCTTTATTTAATGAATTAACTACAAAACTCGAACTCAATACATCGCTTTTTCTTGTCTTGACTTCAAGTTTTTATTCTTTGCAGTGAAACTGCTTTAGAATCGTTGTGATTTGAAATTCGATGAAACGAGAAACTCACAGTAAAAAGAGACGAACAAGACAAACATTCATAAATAGGATTTAGCCTGCGAGAGAATGAGATAGAATAGAAGTATACAATGTTTCCTATAATCTTTGAAAAGAGACAAACATATTCATAAATAGGGTTTAGCCTGCGAGAGAATGAGATAGAATACAAACAAGTATATTGTGTGTTCTATAATCTTTGTTTTTGCGCCTGCGTACTACGAAGAATTCAGGAAATGCGTCAATGTCAACATGGTGTCATTTTTGTGCAGTTGCATATTAAAATTCGTTGGATAATTAATTTACGTTAATTATTTAACACATCTGTGTTAATTTAATATTAACTAACCAATAAGTTTTATATAAATTATCTAAAATTAAATTAATTAAGATTAGTAAATTATTTGTGTTGATTATGGTGGTGGTATATATCGTCGTGGTATGGAACATATACATACCCCACTGTGCCAAAATTTCCGACCTCTTCCGGTGATTTTCAAAAAAATCTGCACTGATTTAGTGCAACCGTCCCCGTTTTCACCAGGGACATTTGTCCTGCGATCTTGTCGCCCGACACAAAATATACCTACGTATCCCGTGGTGTTTCATACGATGACACCCGACGTCGTTTGCGACATCTACGAGTCACGACGGGACATGTCGCCAGTCGATCATCTGCCCGAGAGTCGCAGGCGCGCCTTTCTTGGCCCTTGTCAGTCGCCCGACAGTTTTTCATTTAGTCATACATGTGGCAATTGATTTTTATTTATATAAATGAGAACATTATAAAAACTTATTGGAAATGTTTGCTTTGATATCTAACTTAATATGAGTGAATAAATTTATTAAATATCTAAAGATTTCCATCTAAACTCTGCAATATAGTAAATAATATTTCTTTATTATGATCAAAAGTATAAAAAAACCATATAAATAGCGAGCGTTTACATTTCTGTCGGATGCGTCTAATATTATATTAATAAAACCAAATTACTAAACATACATAAGGATTAACAACGAATAAGTATTTAATAAAAGCGGGTACTCTTTTTAAAAGCTATTTGACTTTCTCTATTACAAGTTCAATGACAAGGCATTTCCCTCAAATTACAATACGATATCGTGGGCTTCTGACAAATAAATTATAACGTGCTAGACCATTTTTATGAGTACCTATTGTAATCATTGTCTAAATAAGTTGAACGGTATTTAGCTATAACAGTTAGTTGCAGTTGGTACTTCCCGTGTGGTCCCATTTCAATTTGGTCCAGTTCTGACAATGGCATCGTTTTTTTTAGTATATACGGAATAGTTTTTTTTTTGTTGAAGCCGGTTTTTTTTTTAAAGAATTATTTATTTTCCGGATAAAGTAGGATAAGACAACGTCTTTCGGGCTGCTGAGTTTGCTTAATATATTTATACATATAATGGTGGACCTAAGATAGATTATATAATCGTATCTACCAGAAACTAATTGTTACAAATAGTAATGTCCATGAGTTACAACAGTTTTGTACTCTTATTGTAGCAAACAACTGCAACGTTAAGCAGAGATTACGCTTAATATCACTAGTTATTTATTTATCTAAACTTAATGGCTAAGGCATTTTCTACCAGCTTTTATCATTCACACAACGACGGTTTCAGTGTATAAATTCAAAGTGTAGTTCTCTATAGTTCGTGATGAGAAGCTTCGGCGATTACTCACCAAACATAATGGCCTGCCTCATGAAACGCTGGGACATAAGCCTAACGACGTTTGCAACTACAGAGTTCTTACAAGTATACGTTCGGATCCCGCATTGCCGTTCTTAAAGAACACCATACTGTACAATTTTAAAAAACCTTTAAAAACTAGACTAGTGGTTAGTGACCCTGACTGCTATGCCATAGGTCGTGGGTTCGATTCCAACCCGAGTCTGTGTGTTCTTTGTGTCCGTTGTTTGTATGTTAGTAAAGTCCCCCTCGACACAGGAATAATTCCTAATGCGGGAGTTGTCTTTTTAAAAAGAAAAGAAAAAAAAATGCTGCTTAAGCAATGGTAATAAAAGTTAGGGGTTGAGAGGAAGACAACCTCTGTAAAAAATTGCGAGACAGGCAGCTTAGTCAAAATATGTGGTCTGGTCGTTTCATTACTACAAGAACTATTGTGTAAAAAAAAGTAATGAACAGGGATTAAATTTTTAACGTTACGCCCATGTGACGGTGGCGAAACGGCCCGACCACATATTTTGGCTGAGGTGTAGACTTTGTGAAGTTAAGGCTAGTAGAGTTCCGTATCAGTGCTACAGTGATGTGGCAGTGCTTCAATTCACACATGTCCGTACTGATTTCTCTACGGATCTTCAGGCAAAACGTGCGCGATGTAGATTATTGCTATGACTCTATTCAATAATACGGAACTGACAATGATATCCATTGCTTTAGACGAAGAAGAAGAGCAGTATCAAGGAAAAGATAAGAAAAATAAAAAAAAGAAGAAAAAGATACTTGTTGGGGGAACAATTGGTTTTGTATTTTGTATCCATGTACTTTGCATTTATAGACAAATGCTCCAAAACAATATTTTCCCAAACCAATTCCATCAATCGCTCATCCTCCATTTTAGTTGTGATGCAGCGGCGTCCGTGATCCGTGATCCGACAAAAAATATCGCCATTGACGATTACGTCCGTGATTGTCGGCGACGGCACTGTCACTGAGATCACTGTGCTGTCACTGACACTGACAGGTGTGGATACGTTTATAGAGAATGTATGAAAGAATAATTATCACGGTACCGCAGTACTGCGCCGGTACTGTGCTGGAACTGTGCCTTCACTCATATGTGTGAATCGGTTATTAGGGCGTGTAGAGTTAGAAGCTTGGCTCTATACGAGATCTGATATCTTTTTGACAGTGCGAGCCATATGGTCTCAGCAACATTTTACATGAAAATGTTTTTGGTGGGATTTCACTTCTTTTTGTAAGTTGCTTTGACATTTTTTTTTTATTTTCTTCATTTTTTCTTTTTTTTTGGGGTGTACTTATTGCACATCATCAGAGGTGCCTTTTTTCATAGTTCACTCTCTCTCGCGCCGCGCTGTATTTGCTTCATCAGCAATCACAGCGGGTACACATTAGGCGTTTTGCGCGCGCTTATTTCCATCCTCTAATTGAAAGGGTGGGGGGTGATGACTAAAAATCCTGAAATATGTATTTTATTATTTATAACAAGGAGTCCCCATATCATTAATTCTCAGACCTCTAGCATCAACATTTGCGGAAGTCTCATACAAACTTCCATCCCCTAGTTTAAAGGGTTAAGGGGTAAAAGTTCCAAGTTTTAGATTTTTTTTTGTTGTTTGTGTGCTAGTACTAGCTTACATACCAAATTTCAGCTTTCTAGGACTTCAGAAAGTATCCTAAGAATTGAGTTCATTGACGAAATCGGAGTATTTTAGAGATCAATAAAATCTGAAGTATAAGAGCTATGTAATTGAAACTTTATATCCCACTAATCCCACTAATATTATAAATGTGAAAGTTTGGATGGATAGATGGATGTTTGTTACTCTTTTAGGCAAAAACCACTGAAGCGATTGTGATGAATCTTGGTATGTAGATAGCTGGAGACCTGGATTAACGCATAGGCTACTTTTTATCCTGATATTCCTACGGGATCGGGACTTACGCGGGTGAAACCGCGGGGCGCTGCTATTGTTAAATAAGTCTACTATTGATATCATATCCCGAGAATTTTGTGTATCTGGTATAATCCAAACCCAAGTTATGAGGGTTAAAAAAACGACGAAGCGCTTCTAGAAAAGGTAAGTAGTGCCCTTGCGCTTCGCTTGGCTCGTCTTGGCGGGGTCACTACCGTGCCCTAAGATTCGGTATGTTAGATACACCCGTAATACAATCACAAGCAAAGAACAGAAAAACCTATAGTAAAATTAATTCGGAATCTTAAAATACAGATGTAGTACTTAGTGCAGAAAACATTTTTAACAAGAGATTCACAACATCTAAACTTAAGTATTATGTCATAGAAATATCACACATACTTGTGTAAATACGTGTGACCGGCATACGGTTCCACATTAGAAAGGGAACCCAACTATGCCGATCCTTTTAAATGTTCCAATTGTACCTAAATATTTTGACGTACCCTCATTTGCTAACATATTGTTGAGTCCAACGTGCCGCTACTGATGCAATGTATCTCGCTCAAGTTAGGCAGGCGCTTCTAACGCTCCCGACACTGACCCAATTATCCGGATATGTGTTTGACGCAATCCCTGGAAGGATACACAGCCTGCCATGAACTTTATACGTACAAATATCTCCTATTAACTTCTAAAAGGTTGTACTTAATATTGTACAAAGGTGTGATACAACATTTGTCTGGTCGCAGTACAGTATTTCTCTTGTGATCTTGCTAGTTATGCTTAACTACATTCATAGCTATTTGCAATAGCAAAAGAACTACACACTAGAATGAAAGAAACACAATATGATAAAGTCATCAATCTCGAGCACAAAAGTGTTACCTAGTAATATTTTTTCGTTGAGAAACATTGGTAGCGAGTAAATCCATGTCTTTTACCTCGGTAACCCCTATCGGATATTCTCATATCTATTTTGACACAGAATGTCGTTATTCAAAAGGCACACATGCAAAAATTGTGTCTGGGATTCCATTGTCTTGTCATATATTTTTCATGATCGAAAACTGCTTCTTCAAATTACTACAATATTTTTATATTTGTGTATGTATGCATTTATATATTTCGCATTTGAATTGCCACAAAATAGGTAGACGAAATCCTTTCTGCCTTATCCTTATTTCGTTACTAATATTATAACTGACAATGGTGCTAATTCTGTTGTACACTAACTAAACTAAAACCTGACTTAATTTCTTCATATAAAATCAACCTTGTTTTCTTCGTTACTTGGTCCATTTGTTACTGGCATCTATTTCTCAGCGCCACTAAATTTCACCAAAACCTGTCAACGTATACTCAACTTTATTTCCACGCAGTAAGAGTCCCCATTTATTCAAATACCGTATAATTGCCACGCAGCGATAGTCCCCTATCATTCAAATGCCGTATAAAAACTTGTTCAAAACGAACTAAGATGACGTTATTTTAATCGACACCTACGAAGACGCTTACTAAAAACACAGAGCAAAACAGATGGCATTCGACGGATAGTGGCTCTCGCTACGTGGTATTAAAGTTTATTTAAGCGTGTCAGACTTTAGTCGACAAATAAATTGCTTATTTCGATAGCGACATATGTTACCTACTTGTTTATATTTGAAATAAGACCTTGTTTCTAAGTGTACAAGGTTTACATCTTACATGAAGATAATTTTGTCAATTATAAATTAGAGAGTGAAGTAACAGAATTAGCACCATGTGAGTTTATTACTTTATTTGTTTGTTACGCTTACACCCTAACAACTAAACATGAAATTTTACATAGATACACGTACCCCTGAGGTACATAAAACTACACAGGATATCTTATACCCACAAATAGTACCTACTGTTACTGAGGGATAGCTAAATATGTTTTAGGGGAGCGAAGCAATGGGCAAAAGCTGGTTTGTATCTTATAAACGCGTTCCGAACCTTTAACAAAATGACATTACCCTCTTATTGCCTACTACAAGACTACACTCAACTCACACAAAGCATGTGATGTACTTATATTGTGCTGCTGCTAAAACAATCTAGTGATTTTATCGTAATCATATCCAATTTAAAAACATCAGAATCTAAATTTTCACTTGTTAGTAAAAGGCCGCGCTTTCAGCACCTGAGCATTGGTGCTTACTTTTTCTATGCCTTGCACAAGTTATCAAGATGAGATGCTAGATTAGTAATTGATGACGCTCAGCATGGATATTCGCTCGATCGGCCTATACAAGTGCATATCAACCAGAAAAATGGGCTCCGTATATGATCTTTAATTAATAAGTAAATGAAAGATCCCACGTTGCAGTAGATGTCTCAACAGTAGTCTCAACTGCATACTGTTTTGATAGTTTTGACATTGCAGAATTTGATACGAGTAGGTGATTTCAGGATTCATCTATTTAATAATATAACTGGAATAACTGGAAATTTGTATGGGTAAAACACGCCACTATCCTTACGAAACGGTCTGAAACCTCGCCTACAATTGCTGTCAAATCTATTAGTGATATAGGTAAACTTAAAAGCACTATCGCTAATTAACACTAGTATACAGTAATTAAGTAATAATTCTCGTATTCATATAATAATGATGGCTGCTAACAGTACTGTAAATAATTTTAGTATCTATTACCAAAATAGTAGAGGCATTCGTACTAAACTAAATACTTTGTACATGAATATTCTTGCTAACTGTTTCGATGCTATAATTTTGACTGAGACATGGTTAATTCCCTCTATACATAATAATGAATTTATTGATAGTCGCTACTTAGTTTTTCGTTGTGACCGCAATAGAAACACAACTAATAAAGCAGAGGGTGGCGGTGTATTGATAGCTATTTTACGGAAATATAACCCTGCCTGCATTCCCTTACCGCTGCAAACAACAATGAATAAATATTATGAGCAAATCATCGTCGCAATTCCGACTAATAACGGTACAACACAAACACTCATTAGTGCTACATACATGTCCAATAACGCTCCCCTGGTGGTATATAACACACATTTTGAAACCTTAGATCATGTGATCAACACTAGTAATATCGACAACTTACTTGTTATAGGCGATTATAATATACCCATGGCTAATTGGATAACACTTAATCCAGATCATAATTATCTTACGTGTTGTGGTACCTCGCCTACCATTAGTCGTATGACAGACTTCTTGACAGTGCACGATGCTAAGCAATATAACCACCGCCTCAATCACAACGGACGAATTTTAGATCTTCTCCTATCTAGTACTACATGTCAAGTGTACAAACCCAATCAAGATTTGCTTCCAGTTGATAGCCACCACCCCCCATTTTATACACTATTATATTTAAATATTTGTCTCTCTCACTTGAAACCTCTATGTTTACCTAAATATAATTTTTTTAAGGCCGCTTATAACTTAATAAATCAAGATATTGAAGAAATAGACTGGCACAGTGAACTAACCAATAAGTCAGCTGAAAATTCTGTAGATATTTTTTATAACCATGTGTACGGAATAATTAAAAATCGTGTACCGATACGTAAAATCAAAAATTCGCACTTCCCTGTTTGGTTCTCATCAGCATTGATTCGCATATTCAATTACAAAAAGAAAGCTTGGTCTAAATGGAAAAAATATAGAA
The DNA here is from genome assembly GCA_963859945.1 of Euplagia quadripunctaria. Classification (NCBI taxonomy): domain Eukaryota; kingdom Metazoa; phylum Arthropoda; class Insecta; order Lepidoptera; family Erebidae; genus Euplagia; species Euplagia quadripunctaria. The sequence continues at coordinate 282,200 of OY982564.1, read as the reverse complement.
ACGTGTCCGATTATGAGGTTTTTTCTTTATATAGAGCCCGCTTTTCAGAGGAATGTAATAAATGTTATAGACGCTACATAGAAAATGTTGAGGCAAGTATCCCAAAAAACGTGAAATACTTCTGGGCGTATCTAGCGTAAATCGGTAAATCCGGTATCCCGTCTCGAATGAGTTACAAAGATGATACATCTAGCGATCCCCTAAAAATATGTAACCTCTTTACATCCTTCTTTCAATCGGTGTATGAACCATCCTCACTTCGGTCTACATGGAGCCCACACCATGACCAATGTAACGTAAACGATACATCCCTTAACACGTTAAACTTTAATCTTTCAGATATCCGCAAAGAATTAAAGTCGTTAGATCTAACGAAAGGTCCGGGACCGGACAACCTGCCTTCTTGTTTTTTAAAATACACAGCCGAAACAATATGTAAACCTATACTCATATTATATAAGAAATGTATAGAAGAAGGCAGTTTCCCTGAAATCTGGAAAAAGGCATATGTAATACCAGTCTATAAGAACGGATCGAAGCAAAATATTGAAAATTACCGACCTATTTCGTTACTCTGCATCCTCGCTAAAGTGTTTGAGCGGCTCGTGCATCGAGTGGTCTATCCATTCATTCGGCAAAATTTAATACCTGAACAACATGGTTTTGTCAAAAATAAATCTACCATAACAAATTTAATGATCTTTACCACCACTTTGTTCGACAATATGGATAAAGGAAATCAAACAGATGCTATATATACCGATTTCAAGAAAGCATTTGATAGAGTAGACCACGAAATATTATTAGACAAAATAGCTTTTAACGGTATAAGGGGCAATCTGCTTCGCTGGTTCTGGTCTTACGTCACAAACCGTAATCAAGTGGTTGCAATTAATGGATATCAGTCAGACACATTCCTCGCCACTTCTGGCGTCCCGCAGGGATCTATACTCGGTCCGTTGTTATTCATCGTGTACATTAACGACATAAGTAGTTGTTTCCATAATAGTAAGTATTTATTATATGCAGACGATCTTAAAATTTTTAAAACTATCACTTCCCTCACTGACTGTATACTTCTTCAAGACGACTTAAATAGATTAACCACTTACTGCAATAAAAATAAACTCGCTCTAAGTATTCCTAAATGTAAATATATAAACTTTACTCAAAATAAAAACATAATACACTTTGATTACACCTTGTGTAGAGAGAGAATAGCTAAAGAAACGCAAATTTCCGACCTTGGAGTGGTATTAGATAGCAAGCTACATTTAAATTTACACATTGAAAAAATTATGACAAAAGCTTTTCAAATGTACAATCTTGTAATGCGAGCAACTAGTGATTTTAAAAATCTGAAGACATTCTTCTATCTGTATAACTCCATTGTTAGGCCCCAAGTGGAATACGCGTGTATGATATGGGACCCTTTCTACTCTAAATATAATTATGAAGTTGAAAAACTACAACGCAAATATTTAAGAGCTGTGCAGTGCCGATGTAATATAGGCCGTTTGAGTTATCAGGAGTCATTGAGAAAATTTAATTTGCTAACTTTGCAGTCAAGACGTCTCTTACTCCATGCCATGATGCTTCATGGACTGGTACACAATAAATTCGACTGCCCAGAACTAATTAATAATATATTCTATTTAGTGCCTAGAACTATTATAAGAAGAGAGTCGCGCGCTTACCCGCTCTTTGCCACGACAACATGTCGTACAAATGCGGGTGAGCGGGCGCCTCTACGTAGAATAGTCCAGTTGTATAACCAACATTTTCTGAATATAGATATTTTTGTTTTAACAAAAGAAAAATTTAAAAAGGCGATTATTTATAGCTTAGAACAGCATTGATGATGTTTGAATTTTGTCATTATTATAATTTAATATAGGAGACTTGAACATAAACCTCACTGTATCTTTGTATTAAATTCATAGAGTAATCTGTGGAAACGTCGTGGATTGTACAATAACCTATGTAACTTGTTAACCTAACTATATGTAATACTCATTGTACAATTGTTGGTTTTCCCAAATAAAGAAAATAAAAAAAATAAAATAATAAACCATGTATATAATCAAAGTAATAAACGTATATAATAAGTTGTAAAGTTATTCTTGTGGAAAAATAAGGTCATCCAACTCAGACTGAACACAAAGTATATTACCTAATACGTCAGAATTCGCTCTTATCTTACATTATATTAGTAATTAGTAACAGACCGTTATTCGCGTATGCAGGTGCAGTGCATCCTGGTGGTAATGGATGCACCAGAAAATGATTCAAACCTATTTTCTATATACCAGATCCAGCACAGACCCCTGAGGAAATTGCATGGCCTTATTTCAAAAAACTGTGCCTTGTAAAATGTACGAATAAATGAGACATTAATATTGCTCAAGGACTTTTGTAAATTTCAAAAATAGGATGATTGAAATCTCATTGACTAACGGCACTAGAAATATCAAAATAAAAAAGTAAAGTAAGTAGTAACCTTCACAATACTACATTTAAAGGTACCACTAGATAATAATATGAATCCATCCATAACAATAACACAAGTTAAATTTCTCCTTGAGTAGTAAATAAGTGGTGTGCACTCAATAGGTCGTGTAACGTCTGTATTTTTAATTAAATGATTATTACATTTACACGACTGCCCAAAAAAGGAGTGTAAAATTTTCAGGGGAGTCCTTTGCTGTAGAAGAAGCCGGTCTTGACGGTGGGCCGGTGTAATTCACTGTCAACTACGATTAATGGTGATCAGAAAGAGTCAAACTAGTATGATAATTATTACTAAAAGACTTACACAGTACAGTTATAAGCATATAAACGGTTCATATAATGTATCTATGTATGCGAGTTTCTTTTTCCGACCATAATTTCTAAATGCCTTAATAGATTTGAATGTATAGGGTATCGTAAGAATCCGTATTATTTTATGTATGTTGGTGCAATGGCATGGTCTGACATTAATATCTGGTGAAAGTTTCTATTTATGTCCCTATGAACTAATCTCAGTTTTAAAGTTATAATACCCGTCATAATATTAATGTGAGATGAATGATAGCACGGGATCTATAAATTAACAGCTCATATACGTTTAAATAGGGTACGGCGGAGAACGTGGCCAGAGGCTACGTTGAAGGATTTAGAGCCGACCACGCTGTGGCCCTGAGGAAATTATGTTGACGCACAACTACCCTTTATTACTTCATTAACTTTATGTTTCACCAACGTTCGTCCTCTACCCTGCCCGCATTCTACTCGAACCATGAAAACCCTTTCTTTGACCAACAGGCCCTAGTAGTCTAGTGGTTAAACATCCTGACTGATGAGCCCGATGTCGTGGGTTCAGTTCACACCCAGGACAAATAATTGTATGATGAGCATGATCATTTGTTCTACTTGGATGTAATTATCTATAAGAAGTATGTATTTAGTAATATATGTATAAGTATATTTATCAGCAGTCTGGTTACCATAGTACACACTGTCCCTAGTTTGGGATCAGACTAATCAGGCATCATGCAGTGTGAGGTCCCTCAAGTTATTATTATTATTATATTACCCTATTAATATTTTAAACTTAAAAGTTTGTTAGGATGTATGGATGTGTGGATGTATGGATGTTTGTTGCTCTTTCACGCAAAAACTACTGAACCTATTGCGATGAAACTTGGAATGTAGATAGCTGGAAACCTGGATTAACACACAGGCTATTATTGGCTAGTTTTTTTATCCAGCGCCAGAGTACAACATAGTCACCGCCCTCAAACTGCGGCGTTGTCTTATAGGTAACCATATGAGTTGGATGCGAAAGGTGGATATATCGTCATACTTTCGCAAGTTGAATATGAACCGAATGCAATTGTTGAGAAGTCGGTCTAGTTTGTTGAGCAGATCTGCATTCAAGTCGAGATAGCACACATCACCATAGTCGACAACTGGGAAAACCAAAGTCTGCACAAGCAAGATTGAGAGAACATTTTTTAAGCGATACAGGCATCGTAATGTATTGGTTACCTTCTGGCTGACGTTAGATATCTGAGTCTGCCAATTGAGGGTTGCGTCGATGTGCAGACCAAGATCCTTGACCGAGGGACTAATAGGCAGAACTGAATCATTAAAGGTGACTTCGGTAATGTTATTGGTGTCAATTCTGCTAGTCATTCTAGGGCTCCCTATAATGATCGCTTGGCATTTAGATGGGTTCACCGTTAAGCCAAATCTGTTGAACCAGTTTTTTTATTGTCTCCAAGTCGTGGTTTATGTTGCCTATAGCTTCGTCCAAATTGTCTACTCTAGCATGTGAGTAGATCTGTAAATCGTCTGCATACAAGTGATACGAACACTGAAGTTCATGGGTTATGAAATTTATAAATAAATAAAGAAAAGAGAATAGGAGAAAGTATACCGCCTTATGGAACGCTAGAGTCGAGATCACGCCACGCCGATGAAGACTGCTGGCGTCCTCGAAGATAGGATGAGAACCATTCCAGTGCATCATCAGAGATCATGAGGTGGGAAAGTATTGTTATTAAGATGTCGTGACTGACACTGTTGAAGGCGTTTGAGAAGTCTATTAGGACTAGTACAGTTAAGTTGCCTTCTTCTACTGCGGCCTTAATGTCGAGAGTCATTTTAAGCAACCCTGACACTGTGCTATGTCCAGGTTGGAATTGTGACTGGTACGTATTGAGCAAGTTGTTTTGGTGAACAAAGCGAGAAAGTTGCTTATGTACGGTGCCACTGAATCTTTACTTGATCGTAGTTTTAAATGACTTTTGTTCCTCTACCTCGTTATTGTCAAGAAAATTAATTTTATAAACTCAATGTGAATTTTCTCAGTTTTAATGGAATTGTGTAAAGTTTTTCAATTCAAATTTTTTTTTAGCAACCTGGAACAAAAGTTGATTTGGCATTTTTCTTCATGAATAACGGATTATCATTATTTGGAAGATTACGGCTGGAGAATTAGTTTCGGAATGTTATGAAAAGTGGGGCAATATACACATCACTACAATGCAAAGAATCGAAACAAAAGGTTTGTAAAACAAGCATTGTATCAAAAATTAAGGATTTTTATTGACATCCGACCCGACCATGATTCCCGCAAACAATTAAAATTTATAGTAACTACTTAGCAAAAAAATACCACGAACCCAAAACGTTTCCTGTTTAATTGAGGTGTTCTTATGACCTTCTTCATACCTCACCGTCATACTTTCTGTTAACCGTATTTAGGCCTTGTCACCAGTGTCAAAGTTACTAAAGCATGCCCAAATCATCTGGCAGCTACTAAAAAAATAATTACGAAAGCGGAAACACAGATATACTAAAGAAGCAAGGTAAATAAAGCTAGTAATTATTTAAATTTACTAAAATACAGAGTACATATCAGTACTTAACAATAAGATTTCAGTACGTAAGTGGGTGAAGCGGTACAATTACCGATAATGTAGAATTGAAGCTACAGAGAAGAGGCCAGTAGCCAGTAGTGGGTTGATGTCAACTTAAAACAGGGATGAAGACTTAGACTTAAAATAGAGAAGTCATGAGATTGAGGATGTTGACACTAATAAAAATTAATGTTACGTTGTAACTAAATGATTACTTGTGATGTTTTAAAATGTTAAACCATTTTATTTTTAATTAAAAAACTATCATAAAGATAATTGATGGAAAAAGCTGAAATATAAACTATTATCACGTGACTGCAAATGCCACCCATATCTAATACCTACGTCATCAACCGATACACGAACAGCTGTCAGTTGTTATAATTTTAAATGCATATTTCTTTTGAATTTTATTTTTCAATGAGCTATCTTACGAAAACCTTTTCATATTTTGTTACATTTTCTGACAAATATTATATGGGTTTTAAACCCATATATAGAGTGGTCTCTCTAGCAACCGACGACGTTTGGTAAAGTTAGCGGCGACAGTAGCATAATATCTACGGCGCGCGGAGGACTTGCGATCAAGACGCTTAAATGCTTGAACGGCTTTGAACCCTGCCCATTACACAAATGCCGTGAATCCGTTCCTAACACCAGGGTTAAGCTCAGTTTGGAGGTTGTCGTCCAATGCGCGACCCATGCCTTTTAAATATGTGTATTACATTGCATTATTAAATCAATAAACAAACCGTGTATAAGTCTAATCGTATCTGTAATTTAATAAATTGGATTATGTACTACACCGCGGGAACTCGATTTAATCCACCAGCATATTATTATTAAAGAGGAGACCGCGTCTAGAAGAAAAATAAATATTGAAATGACTTATAGCCAAAAGTGATGTTCAAATACTTAGTAAAGCTTGTCTCCCTGGAAACCAGAAGTACTTCTTACTCTTGAAGAAATTCGTTTAATATCCCTATCCTAGTATTTGAAGGGTTGATAAAGTTTGAATGAGTATTCTTTCGTTTTTATTAAAGTAGTTTTTGCTACCGGTTTCGCTCTCGTTAAAGTTATTTGTTTGTCCCTCAGGAACCAAGGTACCCTCTGACCTTCTCTGTACCTCTGACGTGTATACAAACAAATAAACAAACTCACTTTCGCATCTATTTGAATCTTTACACGGTGCTTATACCAAAAAAAAAAAATAGTGCCTGTTTGTTTATTCAGGCTAATCTTCTAAATGGTTGAACCGATTCCCACGGGACCTTCACTGGCAGATAGCTGGTGTTAGAAGGGGCTAAGGTAGGCTACTTTTATTTTGGAAAAAGGTTCAGAGTTACGCGCAAAAAAAAATGTGTATACGCGAGAGAAGCCGTGGGGAGACAGCTGGTTTATAACATTTGTTAAAAGCATATTGCAATTTCTGCGGCGCAGTAAATTGTTAAATTGTTAATTGTTAAAGTAATTGTCATGCACAGTTGGGACACTTGATACAACCCTGACTTCATGTGTACTATGTTTTACTTAAACGCATTTAAAAAAATACATAATATTATTTACATTCATAAATCGGAGGATAATCAACTCAATAATACAGAGTGATACAGAATGTAATGTAATGTAGTAATGTTTAAGATTCGTATTGTCACAGATAACATACTTTATACTTTAGTATGGTAGACTACGTGAATATAATATAATTAAAGAAAAATATAAATGTGTCGATAAAGCTTATATTTCATAATAGATACTGTTATGATGATATAAATACTAAGGTTATCCGGATTCGTCTTGAAATATCCGTATTAAAATCATTCCAATTGACATGAAAATTAATAACAGGTTGTTCAAACGGATTATGAGCAGTTCACCAGATTCTCAATTCACCAGGATTGTGCACCTGCAAGAAATAATAAATTTTATGCCTTTTTCTAAGCTAATTCAAATTGGCTGCAATCGGCTATACTATCATTTTAAAAAACAACCATAGCTTTAAATTTTTATAAAGCACAGGAGAGACGTCCATTTTCTAATATAAATTTCATTTGAAACTAAAATAGCATCAATACAAAACCTAATATTGAGAAGAACTACACAAACGTATAGTATTATCGGAAACCGCATATATGTAAGTTGGGAGGTGACCTAATCTCGTCCGAGGTCTGTCCTCCGTGAGGGACATATAATAACGTTGGAAATACGCACAGATTGCACAAGATCACGGCAGTATTATGTGGGGTTCCTAGCGAGAGGCACCGAGGTCGGAGGGATGATCCCGGATATTCTCGGAGCGCGTGTTTCAATCAGAAGTCACACGCCAAACCAGTGCTCGATGACTCGACAAACATGTGCATTTAGTGATAGAAGACGCACCGCCTTATGTATTTTTGTATTTCTTTTACGATTTGATGCCCGAATATACTAGTTACGTTGTTGTTTGTTTGTCTACTAACCATATAACTTTGTTAAAACCACATGCTATTTTAAATTACTGGTTGTTTGTCACGATTAAGTGTGATGCTTACATCATACTTACCGTGATTAATAGAAAATATACTAATAAATTAATGATACATATATATATATATAAATATTAACAATTTTTAATTTATAACCTCTTTTTTGAAAATGGAAAAAGATCATAAATTGCCAATACGTACGTCTAAAAAGTACAGAGCAGCATCCATCTTTCAACGACATTGTGCAAATTTTCGCACGTAGTTGCATCGACGGAATCGTTACAGATATAAAGAAGACGAGGCGTTGATGATAACACACCTATTTCTGAAGTGAAGCACGCGGTCCATCGCGCTTTGTGTACGTGACGGAATGCTGCGCGTGAGACGCACTAATACGCGCTCGCCGATGGACACGTGTCTTATGCGCCTTTTGTTTATTGCTTAAATTACACACATTCTAATAAACAACGTTGTTAATTTAGCAGTTTAATGTCCGGAACCTCAGTTAGGTAAGGTACATTTGAAGAGGATTGAAAAGTGTGACTTTATTGGTTACTTATTGAGGCAAAGGTCCTACGATACAAGCAAGCTGGCTATGTAGTCACATACACAAGGTTACTTGAAAGTTCTACAGCAGTGAAAATTAGTTACGAAGCAATAAATCATTTACAACAAAATAATTGTAGTTTGTAGTTGTTCGATATTATTTATTGACCTGTCGCAGTCGGGGGTAAACTTGTGTCCCAAACAAGGGCATATGAAACGCATATATAACTGCATTCTAGAGTCATCCCCTTTCAGTGATTTAAGTAAGTGTTACATCATTATATACACCCTGTATTATTGATAAATAATAACCATACAAATTGACCCAGCGATCTGAAATTAAGCCTTGGAACACAGACTCCCTGTCACATCGGCTTAAACTGGCTTACAAGGTCTATACTTGTTAGCCAGTTAAGGCCGATACCGAGGCCAGGCCTGCGGTACCAGCCTCTGCAAACAAAGGTTTCAGAACCACATCGTTATTGCTATTATGTTGACGGATACATATCTGGGAAGCCGGCGTTTCTTACAATAAGAGAGGCTTTACTATATTAAATGCTTTACAATCCAATTTGTTTGTGGGAACCGTGGGGATCCACTATCCTACATAATGAAATTACTTAGTCTAAATTTCAGATACAATTATGATGTAATATACCATTGCGCTTTTCCACAGATTACTAAGTAGTTACTAGGTAAACTTTTCTCTGCATGTAGATATTCTATTGATAGAATATCGGTAATAAGAATTTTGAATACGTCATTTGATATATCCATTAGTAGTTCCCGCGAGGCTTCGCTTGCGTGTCCGTATTTACATATTTTACGAAGTAGCCTAAGTTACTCCTTATAACACCAGGTATCTGATAGTGAAAGTCCACAGACAGACAGACAAACTATTTTAAAACTAATTTTTAGGTGTAAGTTTCGTGCGAATAACTGTATGAGCTTAAAAAAACTATTATTTTGACATTACAAACAGACTTCAATTCTATTTATTTGTATTGATAAGGCTGCTGTAGTAAGATGCCGACATGCGATAAATGAACTCTTGAGAAATAATCAGTATTTCAAATAATTGATAATAATAAACGTAACAGACAGACAGGGTTACTTTCACATTTTAATTATAAGTTAGAATCTTATAATTTAAATGTGAAAGTAACCCTGTCTGTCTGTTTGTTACGTTTTCAAGCCGTAATTACTTAACCAATTTTGCGATTTTACGAGATAGACTGGACCTTGAAAAATTACATAGACTACTTTTTGTCGCATAAAATAAACCATAAAGGGTGAAATAAGGGATGAAAGTTTGTATGAGAATAAAAAAAAACATTTTTTTTTTTAATTTTGGCGAATAAAAGTTCATCATATCTATATACTATACGATACTAACTACTATATCTTAACTAATACTAAACTTTCGCGTTCCATGATATAATATTATTTACGTGTTTACGGGAATTAACGCGATCACGAAAAGGTATTACATACCTCTGAATTGCAAGACGTTTCGACTAGGTTGCACTGGCCGTGGTCACAGGCTGGGGCAGTCAGTAATACCTTTTCGTGATCGCGTTAATTCCCGTAAACACGTAAATAATATTATACTATATGATAGTTTCGGTTAAAAGTAAATAATGTTTCTGCATTTTTGACCAATCAAAGTAAAATAAGGAGTATATAGATTGATATGAAGCACACGAAGTCGTCACCAGCTAGTCATTTATTTATAAGAAGGCCTATTGGTCTAGTGGTTATTGATCCTGACTACTAAGTATGAGGTCGTAGGTTCGATCCACACCCAGGACAAATAATTGTGTGATGAGCACAATCATATTTTGTTCTGTGTCCGGGTGTTATTTTATCTTTAATATGTATGTATTTAGTAATATATAAGTATGTATATTAGTAGTCTTGTTATCATAGTACAGGCCCTGCCTAGTTTGGGTTCGCACGACCGTCTGTGAGGTGTCTTAAGTTATTATATTGTTACGGAACTAAATTGCAACGCATGGTGCCACCTATTGACGATTAGAGGAAGTCGTAAAGGGTTACGATTACCTAAATTGAGATGCATGCCATCTTTTGACAATGAACGGAACTAATAGTATATTTATAGCCATTTGGAAACGGGCGGTTAGTTTTATTATAATTTTATATTTGACAAAGCAAACTATTGTTGCGTATGTGTTGCGGTGACTCTGTGTGTGTTCATCGAATAATAAACTAGTTTTTAAATTGACGATATCGAATATTGATCATCAATTTAATGAAATAAAGATATTGAATTTAAATTTGATAGAATATCCTGTGTACCTTTTCAATCCCGAACCTCAACTCGTAACAATATTCTTTTTTTTTTATGGTATAGGGTGCAAAAGAGCAGACGGGTCACCTGAAGGTAAATGACTATTGCCGCCCATGGGCACCTGTAATTCGAGAGTCACAAGTGCGTTGCCGCCCTTTAAGGTGGGAATAGGAAAAGAGGGGGAGGGGGGGAAGAGTGGGAAGAGGGGAGAGGGGGAGGGGGGAATAAGGGAGAGGGAAGGGTTAGGGCCTCCGGTAACCTCACTCACGCGGCGAAATGCAATGCAAGCATTGCTTCACTGCCGGTTTTCTGTGAGGCCGTGGTACCGAGCGGAGTCGAGCCGGCCTATACGTGCCGAAGCATGGCTCTCCCACGTTAGAAACTATTAGAAATATTGTTACATTTTTATTGTTCTGGTTCATACTTCAAAGCGCTTCCTAAAACCATACCAGGCGTAGCTTGTACTATATCAGGCATAGGTTCCAAGACACGAATAAACAAACTTGGGTATTTTTAATGGTGATAGAAATATTCAGAACAATGCATATTTATGGATACAAATATTTGCAGTGAGCAGGTATCAACCTGTCGGCTCTATAGTGGCGCCGCATATGTCGCCATTACTGTATTTCTTTCATTAACTTAACCGCTTGTATGCTTATGTTCCAAGAATCGATAATACAGTGATATAATACTAAAGTGATAGGATGTACTTTAGACAACAAACGTTTGTCACTGTCTTTCAGCCTCACGGAGAATAATAGAGATGAACAGAAGACGATCAATCTACTTCACACTATAAATGCGGAACTAGCGAAGTTACGTGCCACGCCCGGCGGCTGTTGCACTTACACCTAACATGAAAAGTTTAAAAAGTACACGTTATACCTGGTTCTCTTGAGACTGATTCTCTAGAAAACTACAAACCAAGAGCTTTAGGTTTTTTAGACCAAAACAAAGCATCGCTAAATAATAAACAAACTTAGAATTTAGTAAATACAAATAATTTATAAGAATTATACATGAAAAACTCTATATTTGGGGTTCCGTTCCTCAAACGGAAAAAAGGAACCCTTATAGGATCACTTTGTTGTCCATCTGTCTGTCTGTCAAGGCTCTTTTTCTCAGAAACCTTTTTAAAGCTTTTTAAGTATATCATGTTAGCTGCCTCCTTAAGACTTGTTTAAGATCAATGGGTTAATTCCCAAGAAGTTTAATTGTTATTAGGTTTTTCTTTAGTTCGTAAAAAAAAATTGTATTAAAGCCGAGCCTGGAAAACAAATCCTGTAGACGGCAATAATCTTATTGATTGCCAGCGATGTGATGCCCTTTTGATGATTTAAGTAAGTGTTACTTTTTCAAATACAACCTGTATACTAAGAAGTCAAAAGTGGAAATGCATACTAAACCAGGTTAAAAAGCCCAATTACCACATTTTTGGATAATAGATTTTAATCCTGAAGTATAAAATCCAAAAATGGGGTAATGTCTTTCCATTTATTTAGTAAATTAATTTCCATGACGTCGGATTCACCAATGTAGTAAAACTACTGTGGTGGCGTGTTTTGTATCTCTTTAATACTTTCTTAATACTTGTCTTGTTAGTAAATTGTGTTAGTATTTATACCTTTATATCAAACGTGTGTGAGCTAACATTTATACACACATGGAACAATCATTTCGCTTGCTCGGTAGGAAATACATATTATAATAATTAATGATATTGGGGTCGCTGCTATTCAGGTGACCTAGTATGCTATTGAGACTAATAATAATGCTTACAGAAGTAAATACCTACCTGCAAGCCTTCACTCTACGAGATCTCCCTAGCTTTTTTGTATAATAATGCCAAATAAGCACATAGTCCTACCACCTGATGGTGTTCACCTGTGCTTCGCTTGCAATAAAGGGTGTCATTCACTAGCCTATTGCCTTATCTCCCTCTCACACAAAAACCAACTTTACTGTAAGTGACTGAAGGACGATTTCTTTCAGTTTATGTGTCAGCTCGCCTCGTACGAATAATATCTCACACCTACTTACACGATCCGTGGAAATTTAAAGATTTAGGACTTTCGGTGAGACCCAATATTATCATACTTTCTTTATGATGCATAATATTATTTATCATCTATGATATATAATAGAAGCCCTCTTTGTAATGTTCTTTGTAACATTTATCTACGTTGCACATCCTTTATATGGTCAAATAACTCTATGTGTTTTAGTTTTTTCAAAACAAAGTCAATGTTATTTTCTTATACTTTCACATATTTAATTAACTATCTAAAGAGTGTTTAATATCCCTAATACTAAGATGTGCCCCAATTAATCTCCGTCAAATTTAATTTAATTAATATCTACATTCATTACACAATTAAAAAAGTTAGCTCGTTTTCACTTCGCAGGTACAGCGAAGTGGAAGCGTTCAAAGTCACTTCGCAAAATTGATCAAGTTTCGCACCTGGCGTCACTCGGAGCCGAGCTGTTAATTAAGTCCCAGCATTCGGGAGATTCGATGATCCCGACGGTAATTATTTTTGATTGACTTAATTACAACTGTCGAGCTTCGTCCCGTGGTGCACTCCATTGACAGCTATGCTATGCTATGCTAAAGCTTTTTACTATTGTTTAGTTTTATTTTTAATAAATTGGTTTGCAGATCAGTGTTCATTCTGTAAATGTTATGCTAATTAAATAAGTTTAATAAATACATATATCGAGAATAATTTGTAACCGAATTTGCAACCTTCAATAATAATACTACGTGACATGTTGCACACACGGCTGTTTGATCCCAAATTAGGCAGAACCTGTACTATGGCAACCAGACTGCTGATAAATATACTTATATATTTCTAAATACTTTTATATCAGCATAATCCATATCTAAATCATATCCACCATACCATCAATTTCATGTTGTCTATTTTCTTTGACTATCGAGGTGTTGTGCACTCGGAATTCTTGCCAGAAGGTCAGACTATAAATAAAGAATATTATTTGAGCGTTATGCGGAGTTTGAAAGAGCAAATTCGTCGAAAAATGCCAAATTTGTGGAAAGAAAATTCTTGAATATTACACCACGACAACGCGCCATCGCACTAAGCCATCATTGTGAACGAATCTTTGACCAAAAATTCAACAAATACCATCCAACAACCACGATATTCACCGGATATGGCTACGGCCGACTTTTTTCTCTTTCCAAAACTCAAATTACCACTTCGAGGTACAAGTTTTCATTCGATAGAAGATATCAAAGAGAATTCGCGGCGAGAACTGAAGTCGATTCCGGAAAATGCATTTAAAAAATGTTTTGATAACTGGATTATTCGTTGGCGTAAATGTATTATTTTTGAAGGGGCCTACTTTGAAGGCGATACAATAAATTTGGAAGAATAGTTTACATTTTTTGTTTTACTGACCTTTTCCCGGTACTTTCTTGACAAAGTAGTATGTGTATATTTATAATTTTCCCATGTTTTACTCCTCGTTTCTTTTTTGTTTTGGTATTTATTTTTCTTTCATTTATTCTAAAGTTTATGATATAAACTTGGTGCAGCTACTGCACCCATTTCTGCACCACCCTAGGGTAGACTGGTAGAAAATGCCTATAGCATTGAGTCAACCATTGTACACTTTGTGCATAAAGTTTTAATAAATAAAATATAGTATGTTTACATAAGAAGACTAAAAAGTCATTAAAAGCACAGCGCAAACAAAAGATGTGTCTTATGTTGGTCTTATGGTTAGTAATCCTGATTGCAGGGCCAGAGGTCGTCAATTCCATTCTCACCCAGGACAAATTATTGTGTGACGAGTCTTAACGTGAAAGGTTTGTTGGTCCCAAACTATTTGGCAGAGATCTCAAATTGTTACTTATTAACTTGTTATTATAACGAAGCTTTTCGTAGTACCTTTGTTTATCGTAATAATAACGAATAATCAAAACCTATATAATCTACATAAAATAATTCCCTGTATCACAGACTATATTTGAAATCGACAGTGAGAAGAAAACGGTTGTGTGGTTAATGCAATTTCCAGATGGATATATTACTGAAAACTAGTTTGTGTGCCTCAGGTAACAGTGGTCAGATTACGTGTGATATATTGTAAGAGGCGATAGTGTGACCCTCGTCACGAAAACGTGGAGGTAAACCGTATCCCGACAACGTCAGAGGTAAGGATACCTAACGAATGATAAAAAGGTTCAAGAAAGTCGTATAAGTTTAGTAGGATTTTTAAAGAGGTAATCTTATCTCACAGCCAATTTATACATAATTTTTTAACCCCCGACGCAAAAAGAGGGGTGTTATAAGTTTGACGTGTCTGTGTGTCTGTGTTTGTGTGTGTCTGTGGTATCGTAGCTCCCAAACGAATTGACCGATTTAAGTACGTTTTATTATTTGAAATGTGACTTGATCGAGTGTTCTTAAATATAATTGAAGAAAACCTGTTCAGCCGTTCTAAGATCATCAGCTCTTTTCTAATAGTTGAAAAGATTTTCGAGTCAGGGGTGTTTTAAATGTATGATTATTTAATATTTTTAAAACTAAATACTAGGTTTGTTTTCTATCGCTAGGGAACAGTACTTTTTACAACTATTTTGACAGAATATATTTATATTCCCCTGACCACGTGTTTGCAAAATTTCATGATGACGGGTTTACTAATGAGGATGGAAAAGTGAAAAAAACAAACGACCCCATATTCACATTTATAATATTAGTTAGGTTAAGTTAGTTAAAAAAATATGCTTTTTATCATTTCACAATATTTTGGTAAAAATATTGTGAATTGATTACATTACGTATACAAGGCTAGGTGCTGAACGTTTGAGAGCGATTGTGGGCTCACTCAATGGAATTACTGGATGCAGTCGTGCAGTCAAAACACATAATACGCCTGACTGCTAAAGCTGTCGACTACTCGTATAGTATATTGACTTTATGCGGCAGAGCGTGATCCTGTCTCCTTGTGCGCTTGATGACAATCGAACTAGTTCACCCTCGTCTGTTACTGGAGAAAGGCTATTGCACGATGTTTTCAAACATCTTTTGTAGAATGACTGCTTCACTGGTACGTATTGGCTCTCACAATACAGAAATAGTTGCACCTCTTTACGAGAAACGAACTAAATTAGCTTTCTTAGGAACTCTACACTGTTAACTGCATAAATAATTTCAGGCCTTCACTAGGTAGGCTATCTAACTATGCTATCGAAAACTGTGATCAAGTGTGAAGTCCACGATAAAGGATTCGAACCTGATTTAGGTTCTGCAGTTCTGAGTTCGGGTTTTTTGCTGTTGTTGTTATTGTTGCTGCTGCTGGCTAAATACAGTGGAAGTTTTGAGTCGATTAATCGCTTCGGAATGGAATAAAATGTTGAACAAAATATTGGTTAAAAGAGTCGTCTCAGAATCCCCAAATGACCGAATAGATACCCTCAACAAAGCGATGCTCACATAAAAAAGGCACATTAAGATAAATTTATATTGCTAATAGGTATGTCTGTTAACGTAGCATAATTCATAAATAAATACTCAAGAGCGAACCGCCAGCAGCCCGCTACAAAACACGAACCGAGTCATAAACGAACATATCTCACATTTGTACACACGTCACATTCGTGTTTGTTTTACAACAAGTACCAAGCCTAGACATTAGTATGCTAATATTTATGTTCATTTTGAGACGAGCTTGTCTGTGTCAGATTAAACCACAGTTGAATTGACAGTATGGATGGCGCAATAGTTTAAGCACTAAGCAGTCGCCTCGCGACTACGCCGCCGCGCCGTGTGTTGAAGGTTCAAATCCCACACAGGACAACAATTTGTGTGATCCAAAAATAGTTATCTCGAGGGCTGGGTGTTCTTTGTATCCGTTAAGAAGCCTGGGGGCGACACAGGAATATTTCTAATGCGGGAGTTGCATATAAAAAAAACTGTAGCCAGTATCGATATATCTATGTAAATACCACAGATCAAATAAATGACTAGATTTGTTAAGCAGGCGGGGCGCGTGCGCCCGTATCTGTTTGTTGTTATTCGTTTCTGTCTGCAGTCGAGTTCAACCAAAAACCGTAAATGTGATACATGCTGTAGCGGTTTGATTGCTAATAAAGTTGAAGACAAGCATCTTAGATTTATAAAAGTTAAGGATAAAGGTGGCCTCATATACCCTTCTAACGATGTAGTAACCATTTGCAAACGAATGGAAGTGATAATAAAATCTTATGTTCTTTGTGATGGTCAAATAAAGTTTTCTTCAAAATACATAAAAAACGAAATAATATCAAAATCCTTGCCGCATTTAGTGGGCAATGTCCAATGAATTACCATTTAATATTCCTGATAAAAGCGGTAATGGAAAAATATATCAATGTAAGGCTGCATTATTTATCAAATAACGCAACACCGAAACTGTCCAACAGGCATGTGTTGAACAAGTATTTGCACTTCACTGGTCAATAAAATCATTTGCTCAGTAGTAGGTGTCCGTAAACAGAAATACCCCGATTTTACAAATATTTTTTTTTTTCACTAAATGTGTCGTTTAATTTTTTCGTTTTTTATCTTAACTAACAAACAAACACAACTTAAACATTCACATTAAGAAATAGGTATCTAAAGAATCAAGAAGTTCCATAGGCCATTCATAAGATAGAAAATCGATAACTTTACACTTTATTTTCGTAATTGAAATCACTAGCGTATATGTAATTTAAATTGCTTTTGCACAGTACAACGATAATTATTGATATCTATGTGTGTGTAAGGCGGACTGTAAATCTAAATAAACGCTATTTTTTACAAGTTAAGGTGTGTATTCGATTGTCAAGCAGTCATTGACTTGTTGAAATCGTATACACTCAACTGTGTGTGAGTCTACGCATCTATTGGCTTTGTTGAACTGCATATGTAGTTGCAAGCTATTGGAAGGGGCAATTTGGAGACAGCGGTTTTCATACATTTCGAACTAAAAGGCAAATCTCCTCGTTTATTTGATCTGAGGTAAATACAGATAATAATGTCTTACAAGCTTCATAGGTCTCTCTTCATAGGAATCTGTGTTGAACCTAAGCACGCAATGATATGTTTTTAACCAACTTTCATCCACTTGACTTGTTTAAAATTAGAGGCTAGTATTATGTAAGAATATTGCAGGTTTCGCTGTAGGTCGTATAATCTATTTAGATAGGTACTGATTCGATTTCGAAACTTTTTGCATTAATGGTGAGTTCCACTGTTAGTACGTATATGAGCGTTCGCAGATTCTTAGTAAGGCTAATGTATGTAGTTCAGGCCTGATAAAAACAAGACATTCCGCGTCTAAGCGGGCGTCGGTTTATTTTAAATTATTACTGAATAAAATGCGAGCGCTTGGTCATAGGTATATAATAAACCCTAACGCCATAACCCTCTCAGACAGTAGTCCGTACTAGGTCAAAACACTAAAAAAAGACATGTATTTAATTAAAAGTAAAATAAACCGAAAGAGGGTGAGAAAGAAAAATATTTTATATTTAAACATACTTTACACTTCGTATCGAAGATCAAATAAGGTACCTGCGTAAGCTTTCGTTGCAGATCGCTCTGCTGCTGAACGCTGGTATTCTCGCAGGCCCCAATTACATTATGAACATCTAAGCAATAATTATCTAAGAGTATATTCTTATATATAAATACTATATATACATAATTTAAATATGAATAATATTAATAATTAATAAGTGGGGTATTTTTTAACGGTTTTGGCTACGGGTCATGGCTATAAACTTATTTTCTTTCTTGCTTTTCTTCTTTCTTCCTTCTACATACTGTATATTGTGATGTTACGGTTATATAATATACTCGTAACATCACACTACGACACATAAAAGCAGAGCTGCAGTTAACTTCCCCTACCATGAATTATCTTGGTTTTCTAGGATTCCGTTTCTCTAAAGCAAAAAAAGTAACCCTTGTAGGATCAGATCACGTTGTTGTCCATTTGTCTGTCTGTCAAGACCCTTTTTCTCAGTGGACCCGCGGCGGCATTAAGTTGAAATTAACGTCAAATACTTATGCCTGCGGTCCTTTGAAGCTGTAAAAATAACAAGCCTCTAAATTAACCTTAAGCCTTAATTGACCAAATTTGAACATTTCGCAGGTAAATCAAAACCTATAGGGTACTTCCCATGGACCTAAAATCCTGAAATTTGGTAAGCAAGGTCTCACAGCACTAGTAAAGGAAGAATCCGAAAGCCGTTAATTTTTTGTTTTATTACATAAAAATATTTTTTTGTGTACACAAACTTATATTTTGCGGTTGGAAAGTTGACTTTGTCGGATACCGATGTGCGGTACAGTATTTTTTAAACCGCAAAGTTAAGTTTTGTCTTTTGGAAAAGACGGGCAAAATTCTTAGAGAATAGATTCCCGAGATGGACGTACTATCTACATACAAGTTTCCTTCGGTGCGGAACACTTGTCTGGTTTTTTATTTGTATTTCGAACGACATTACATGATATTTGTAAAGACTGGGAATGGGCGGCTTTATCACAACAAGCAATATCTTCCAGACAACCTTTGGATGGACAGGACTGTAATGATTTAGTGTGGGTGGTTATGGTGTCAAATATACAATATTTATGTACAAATATGTGCCTGCTACTAGTATATTCTCACATACATATTTACACAAACATATAGACATACTACTACATACGTAGGTATACACAAATACATATATATAGACATACACCTAAATACATACGTTATAATGATGGATAGCATTAGATTATACAGGCTGTTTGTGAAATGCTCCCGAAAACGAGGACAGACGATAGGACAAATGGTACCTTTGATGATGGCTCAGAAAAAAATAATTGATCCTGATGAAAAATTTTCTTCGTTTTCGGGAGCGTTTCACTAACACCCTGTATCTAGATTATCTTAGACATAACTTTGCTGATAGTATTCCTTCAACATTTTTTTAAAGATCCTAATGGTTGTGCTTGCTTGATAGAAACTCGTAGGGCATTCCAGAGACGCGCTTCTTCAACTGTAAAATATTTATCACCAAATTGTTGAATACTCTGGTATTTGAAGTTTTAAGTTTTCTGACGTAGGAACCTAAAACGTTCTTTGAGATAACAGGGAGTAAGGGGATTGACCAATATGCTATAGCATCTCCAGAATTGACATAAAAAGTAAATATGAATTAACTTATCAATCACAATCGCGGGCTATCACTTACGGTGTGCCTCAGGGAAGCGTGTTATGGCCACTTTTATTCATCATTTTCATCAATGATCTTCCGAAATACATGAAATACCCAATGTCCCTTTTTGCAGACGACAGTATTACGGTATCAATTAAATGCCAAAATGTTGCAGAGTATGAAGATAACATTAATAACTGTTTGGTAGCAATTATTGAATGGCTTGTTAACAATAATTTAAAAATAAATCTGTAAAAAAACTCAAATTGTGCATTTTTCCCAAATATATAAGGTTATGTAACCTCAACGTCAGCTATGAGAATCAATCCATACACGAGGGAGACACAGCTAAATTCTTAGGTCTTACTATCGATAAGCAGCTGAACTAGAAGGCACACATAGAAAAGCTACGTAAAACAGTTAGCAGTACTTCTTACGCTCTGTACAAATTAGCCCCAATAGTAAATACTGATGCTCTTCTTACTGCATATCACGGTCTTACAGCCTCAATACTTCGGTATGGAATCATCTTTTGGGGAAATCCCACTAACAATGATATAATAATTTTTAAAGCTCAGAAACGTTGTGTTAGGGCAATGTTTAGCTTACTACCAACAGACAGCTGTAAACCTTTCTTTATAAAATATAATATCCTGACACTTCCGTCTCTTTAAATTCTCGAGGTAGCTTTGTTTGTACACAGTAACCCTCACCTGTTTCAACGTGTTACGTACCCTGCCTACACTTAGCTGAATAGCAACATTATAGCTAATGACGTACAATAGAATTTCTTTATTGAAATATCCTAAGTACCGAGCCGTCGGTCGCGTCGTCTTCGATTACCTACTTGTATGTGATAACGCCGCAACCGATTTAAGAACTGAAACGTACAATAGAAGTTCTTTATTGAAACATCCTAAGTGCCAATCATCGCGTCGTTTCATGTCGCCGCATCTGATTTAAGAACTGAAAGTATTTATAATGGTAATATTGAAATGAAGGAACACTTCGGTACTGACATCGTCCGAACTTAGACATAAGGCTAGTTAAGTTAATAATGTAATTTCTTTTTAGTAAATTAAATTCTTATTTTAATAATTTCGGTTTCTCTTCAAGTCCTTCGGCTGCCACCTTCCATAATTAACGTATCTCGGATGTTGTCAAACAAAACAGGCGCAATAATCATAATAATAACAATAAGCTGTTTACATAGTGCCCATACAAGCCTGATGGGAAATAGTATGCTGTGTACCGCGCCAAAAATTTATAACAAAATCCCAGACAATCTAAAATTTCAAATTGTGAGCACGTTTAAATGACATGACGGCATGACACAATGACGGAGTATTTAAATGACAATAATTTAATTTTATAATTTATTCAATTTGACATCTTTTTAATTTTTTTTTTTGTATTAATTAATTAGATTTGTTTGATGTTTGATTTGATCTCTTTATTTATTTTTAATTATTGTTGGAATTAGATAATTAGACATAATTTAGTTTTGTTATTATATTAGTTTTTGTGTTTTGCTTTTTGTGCATGTTATTTAAATATTAACGCACCATAATTTAATAGTAGAATGTAGATGAGACTACTTAAATTTAAGACCATGACCAAGACCTACATTCTATTAAATAAACTGATTGATTAATTGCAATTAATTAATCAATCAGTTGTTGTTGTGTTTCATTGGTTGTAAAGTAGAGAGAGGATATGAGTATTCCGACGAAAGCGAATCGGGAGCGCATTTGAGTAATTTGCGGTATTCAGATACGTGGTAACACTTTTACAAAAATTTTGAAGGCACTCAAGTTTATCGAGTTACTCCTCTGTGAGATCACGATAACTGGCATCACCATAGTGAAGTTTTGGGAGTAGAAGTGACTGTGCAAGCGAAATCTTTGTAGCGGTTGCTAGAAAATTCCAGTCTTCGTAAGGACCCCGCTGAAGCAAACAATTTGCGGCTTACCTCCTGCAGTTGTGGGCCACATGACAGAGTTTTATCTATGTATATCCCCAAATTTTTGACGCTAATACTGATTAATGGCGGCTAACCATTAAAAGTTATTTGTGGCAGTTGTGTCCATTCAATGCGGGAAATCATCCTGGGACTGCCCACCACAATCACTTGAGTTTTTGAGGGGTTCACCTTTAGACTATAGTTGATACTCCAGGCACAAATGCGTTCCAAATCACGGTTCATAATTAGAAAAGTTTCGTGGATTGTATTTAGAGGAGCTTGAATGTAGATTTCAAAATCATCTGCATAAAGGTGGTAGGATGAAACTAATTCTTTGGATATGGTTTTAATAAATATTGCGAAAATTAAAGGGGATAAAACGCCACCTTGTGGCACACCAAGCGAGATATCACACGAAGAGGAAACTGAATTCTCAATGCGTGATCAGACAGGTAACTGTGAAACCAATCAATCACTATTGGAAATGTGTTAATTAGTATACCGAGCAGGATATGGAGATCCACAGTTTTAAAAGCGTTACTAAAGTCAAGAAGTGTAATCTAATGTTGTCGGTAATGGTAGTCAGAGCTGAAACCAGATTGAAAGGAGTTTAATTGACTGTTTTTTGATAGAAAGGAGATAAGTTGGCCATATACAAGGCGTTCCCAGACTTTTGATAGACATGGTAATATGGAAATAGGTCGGTATTCAGTAAAAGATGAAGGCTTAGGCTTTTTAGGTAAAGGTAAGATGTGGGCATCTTTCCATGTAGATGGAAATATACCGCTGGAGATAGAGTGATTAAGAATGTTGCATATTATTGGAAGAATTAAGTCTAAAATCGGAAGGATCATATTTCGGCTAATACAGTCGTTACCTCCGACACCGTCTAACTAATAATTTAAATTGAAAAGTGAGTTTGTTTGTTTTTTTACGCTTTCACGCCCTAACTACTTAACCGATCATTCTTAGGTTTACGTCCAAGTCGTTGTGAGGGGTATAGAAAAAGACATATCTAAGGTATTTTTCATTCAGAAAAAGTACTGTTCATTGTATCAAATTTATGTAAGTTAATGTCTAGATTAAAACTAATCCAACGATATTATATAGGATGTATTAAAGGACTGAGATAAGTAAACAAGAGTACTGTCACTTTTTCCAATAAAGCACAACCCTCCACCAGCCGGATAACAAATAGTCGACGTACTCTTGAAGTACTACTGAATCATACGTGTCGAAGTTGTACGGTGGGGGTCTGGTGAGACATGAGGCGAGCCCCGCGCGCCGTCTGGGCGAGTGACGAGACGACACCGAGTAATAAATAATATAATTACGTGTTACAGATTATAGATAGACGTGTTGTGAAGGCGAATTGCGAGAGTAGGCGCCACATCTCTCGTACACGGTGGTGTGACTTATTACTTGTATTCACAACTCGATAAAGGGAATTTGAAAGGTTAAAATATGAGTATGAAAATATACTTCGACTGAAAGTCATGTTTGTTTGGATAAAAAGAGCGATATACGACTGGCCATTAGTTGTACGTTTATAAAGTATTGGTTTAACTATATGTCTACATTGCCAGATTGTTTTTTAAAGAAAGCAGTATCTATCAACTTCAATATACAGCATCCAAAGAGAGCAAAACATAACTACAAGACTAATATACCTATTAGAACGAAGTACAAAGCCTACAAACAACACAGCCTTAAGCAGCAATGGCTTAACCAAAGAAAAATAAAGATTACTGCTTCCGTTTGCCACTGTATCACGAGAAGAAACTTTTATGCCTGCACTTTCTGTAATTGATTAATGAATGGTTTATTTTAGTACTGCGACAACTTGGCTAACATTGTTTTTTTTTTTTATTTATATCTTTCACATGCTACATTTACAACAAAATTATCTGAAGGTAAATAAAACTGTGATCGACACAGGCACAAATTGGACAATCGGACTTTTAATGAATCATTTAGCCTGTTGTAGTCTGCTGCTGGACATAGGCCTCTCCCAATGTGACCCGGTCACCGGCACCTGGTCAGTCTATCACATCTACCTTCTTCAGGTCATCGGTTCCTTCGGCCGGAGGATCAACCGTCTACGCTGCTAAAAGCCAAAGCTGCAGTTTCGTGATAATTAAGTTTAGGATCGCAAAGAAATGTTTGTTTGCAACATATTTGGCAGTTTTCCGGAAATAAATAGCTGTAGAAAAAAATAATTTATAATTAGTTTTAACGCCATCTGTTTAAAAAAATATGAAGTACTTCGACAAGCAAAAACGTAAACGAGTGTACTGCTTTAAGTTTGTGATGGTTGGTTGTATTTCAGCACTAAACGAATAGATGGCGCAACAAGCTCAAATTTAATAATAGGTTTTGGTTCTGTAAAAATAAAATGATGAACTATTGATATAGCTAATTAATAACGTGCTGTTTTTAGTGACTTAGTTAATCAACATATAATTATTTTTAGGTCCTTCACCGCTGTGTTTTTTTAAATAAATATTGCTTAAAAATGTTGGCTTTTATGCGAATTAGTTAAAAATTACCGACCATAAATTTAAATTTAACTTAAGTTAAAAACAAAAAAATTAAGTTGTGCTCTTTTTGTAAGTCCACACCACCTTCTCGGGAAGTCTTAGGGACTAACAGGCAAAGAAGTCAAAATTAGGTTTTTACAGCTACAATCCAACAATAAAACGGTTAAGCAATTAAACATTTGTGCACTATTTCTCTCAAGGATGCATTTAAACACTTAGTACCTAATTGAATCTAACTTTCTCGGTTTTTTATTTATCTCATTTGCGCCCGTTCATGCATGTTTCGAGGTAACCGATACCTTATCTTTAAGTTAAATCATGGCAGAGAGGTCATCCCATAATCTGAGCGCTGGAGGATGTTCTTTTGGAAGCGAGTAGGTATATACGACTATATTATACTGTTTTTAAAGTGTGAGAGTGAGACTAACTGTGGGTATTATCTCAATGCCTCACTGTACTGCACACAATCTTTAAGGGTCCTACAAAAGAGAATATTTCATTTTCTCTTTAATTTTTCTTTTTTCTGGAATCCAACCCCCACTTTCATCCTGGAGAAGATAAAATTAAAGGGCTTTGTAAAATATGAATGAACCTTTGAACTGTTTGATGTTTGGCAGTCTTTGTACATAAATAAGTGTTAATCAATCATCTGAAATCAGTGTTAAAAAGCAGCACAGCTGTATTTTCTCTAGGTCTAGGGTTGTTAAACCATCATGGGTATAAGGTAGTGTTGCCAACGTTAATGAGGCGACAGTTAAAACAGGAATAAATCAAATTACCAACTCATAATCATAATGCATAAAACAATATATGAATAAAACTATTAATTAGCTAGTTATTGCGTAGTATGTACCGAGTGAGTTGGGCACGCTCGCTAAACGTTCAACAAATAAGTGTGTAAGTACGTGCGAGTGTGTGCGGTTATCGCCGCGAGATGTCACAGTTCAGGGGCTATCGTACGATTTATTATCTGCGGTGCGGCGATAGCGCGCCCGGCGACACCACTCGACAACACCCGACAACGCGCAACGGGCCCATCTTGTACCCACTGATTTGTTTTGGGCACTCAATCTGTTTATCGCGCTCTAATTTGATTATACGCATCGTTATTGAGCGTGAAACTTTATTAGATAACAGGGTGCATAAATGTGACCTGTTGCTGAACGTAGTACGAGGTTATAGTGAGTTCGACTCTGCTAAGTATTTGTAGAACGGAAGTAGAAGTAAAAGAAGAAACGCGAAAATATGATTATAATAACTTTAGGCACGTTCACTATCTCGTCGGTACTGTGGCATAAGTTTTCGCTAACATTTCGATCGTGAGGGTTCAATTCCCGGGTAGGACAATTTTTTCTTGGGATTTATCACGATTTATCAAAAATATGTATAACTAGCACACACACGTTTGTCTAATCAAAGGTACCCTATGACTAAATGTTTTACTTGTTTTAAGATAGTCTGAGTTTCTCTGTGATTCAAGGAGCGACATGCTCGGTATTAGTCTGCCACTGTTGTTGATCTAGAATATTTTAGGATCAATAATAAGAATATGGGTGCGATAAGATGCATCATTGAAAAAACGTAGGTCTCGAACGTTACAGTAGCACACAAGTATATTACTAATTAACTAAATGCAACATTATCTATTAGAATTGTCGCCTCTAACAAACTCATACCACTGATCTCCAATGTCTCACGTGCAGTGCACCTATAATTAGATCTTCGAGTGCATTGCCAAATAACTTTCATTTGTTTTAAATCTTAATCTATTTGAACCTACTCCAATGAAGACATTTTATAAAAATAGTTTTGATCTGCGGAATTCCTCGTCAAGTCTGGAACAAGTTGCTTCCTATTCTAAATGACAGCAGCACCACCCTACAGGAGATGGGCTTTAAAATAGTCGTGTTAGTTTAATCTAGATAATGGTAGAACATCAGTCTGCTCTACGATTACCTAGAATGGTTACCTAGGGTATATGAGGAGGCGTTTTGAGAAAATTAAAGTATTTGCTTGTTGCCCACAAGCAAATTCTTTATAATTTGGTCTCAGCCAACGTAATTTTTGCTTATTGTCGTCAACTGGGCACTTTAGGAATTAAAGATTTCCCATCTTATAGTTACGTATTTACACGGAAATTAATGCGATCACAAAATAGGTATTACATACCTTTGAATTGACTACGGCCAGTGCAACCTGGTCGAAACGTCAGGCAATTCAGAGGTACGTAATACCTATTTCCCGTGTAAATACGTAACTATAAGATGGGAAATCTTTAATTCTTTTTCTTATAGATATAGATATACAATTCTCACATGTGTGTATTTTGGAGACACCTGTCCCCTTTATCCCTGGACCCTTTATCAATGTGTGGAGCGCCCTGTATCGTCAGTGTCATTTAGCCGCCTTTTACATTGAGGAACGCAGCACTCGCTTTTGATCCAATTTATTATTTATTAAATTATTTGTTCCAAAACTACAAAACCAGTTAGACCAGGTCTAAGCATTATAAAAAAGCTTGTTTGAATTATAGATGTAGGTATTTGAAGAACAATGCTTACCCACAGATCATCATCGAAGTTTAAGCTGATTGAGATGATATGAATCAATTTTGAAGAATAAAAAGTATCTCGGGGACACTGAAAGTTTTGCGTAACTCATTAATAAAACCATTTACATGTAAAGTAATATATTTACTGTTTTATGAAGTATTCTCCATTACATTTTAAATACTTTTTCTTTCGGTCAAACCATTTTTGAAAACCTGAGGACCATTGGTCTAAGGTAAGGTAAGGTCTAACTTTTCAGAAGCCAAAAATGCCTTTGTCTTGTTCGCGGTGTGCGCCACAGTATTGTCTTGATAGGATGCGACTTCTTGTTCGTTTTTCCCTAACTTTTTCAAAGACACTGGGCAAACAAATGGTGGTGTATCCCTCAGCATTAACTGTGTTTTGTTCTTCAAGTGGGATCATGCAGACAGGACCCACCCGGGAGAAAAAAAAAACGCTATAATTTTTTACCTACGTTTCTCGCCTGCCTCAATTTTGTTGGTTTGCTGTCACCTTTGAACATCCATACAGAAGACTGTTGCTTTCTTTCTGGCATGTAACAATATATCCATGTTTCGTCTCCTGTCACAATGTCATACACAGCATTTGAACGTCCGTGATCGTACTTTAACAACATTTTTTACACCAATCAACACGAGTCCGTTTTTGTTCTGAGGTGAGGTCATAAGGAATCCAGCAACAAAGTTTTCTAACTTTTAAATGTTGATCTAAGATTTTTTGAATTTGGCTCATAACAATCCGCAAATGTCCTCGATTCTCCTCATAGGTGATACGCCGGTTTTCTTCAATTAGTTGCCTGACAGTGGCCACATTTTATTTTATTTTTCACGAATTTCATCATGGAGGGAAACATGGCCACGGTCAAATTCTGCGTACCAACGCCTTACGGTGCTCAAATGAGGTGCTTCCCTCCCAAAAGCATTTTGAAGACAAACAGAGCAGTCTTGCGGAGTCAGTGAACTTTTAAAATCATAAAAAATCATCGCCCTAAAATCTTTTCGCGTTATTTTCATTTTTGCTACGGACGACGAACTTCAACATGTGATAAAAACAGTTGACAATTATAAATAATAAAATAATAATAATATAAAAATAATTAAATAAAAGACAATTGATTTCCTGCCCGCCATTTTTTTCAATCAATGATTGAGTTTCTTTTGTATAATAAGGTCTGTGCTCCTGGCCGCTCATAAATGTTTCAATTTCGTATGTTATATATTCGAAATTGAAAAAAACATTTATGAGCGGCCAGGAGCGCAGACCTTTCAGGGTGCCCTATGTATATTATCGTTTTGTACAACACCATTAGAAATGGTTGAGATGAACCTATTCCTACCAGAGTTATTCCTTTTAAGTTTTAGGAAAAGTCATGAAATGATCACAGCCTTATAATGTTTTCATAAGCTCCACGTTTAATCACTTTGGATTCATGTCGTAAACCTATAGACTGTTTTGTTTCTACACCTAATATAAGTAGTAACATTGTACGCGTATTCTTGCAGCCATTTGCATATTGGATCTGGCTGCTACATGGAGCATCATAGTGAACGCTAGTTTACGAGTCACATCCATGCCTTGTATGGACATTGGTGCCCTCAACGGTAAACGAGATGGATCATAAAATGTTCAACGTTATTTTATAGCTACGCCTACCATCACGGCCGCACTTTATACCTCAACACAATGATGTTTCATAATAATATTTATTGAAAGTTATTTTGTTATTTGGTTCTTTAAGAAATAAAAAACCGGATAAGTGCGAGTCTGACTCGCGCAACAAGAATTCTGTAAGTCTGTCCCTTTCTGTAGTTTGCTGACTGACCTTTATGTGGCTTCAATAATAAGGAATACTTTTCTTTATTTTTTGCCTGTTGTTAAAGTGGCGTACTACATCCTCCACTAGGCTACAGTAAATGGGACCCATAAAGTAGGGGCGACACAAAACCACTGCGGAAGTCATTGCAAGCCGATGTTTAGTCATGAACATTCCATATCTGATCAGATATCAGCAAGTAATACTCATTTTCAACTCATTTATCAACAGCTTTTTAGGAAACCTAAAGTTTTTAAATGACGCGATGTAGTGTCCTAAAGCATATTTTTAACCGAGTTCAATAAAAGTCGGAGGTTTCCAATTCATGGGAATCTTTTATTCTTTTTGACGTGACAATGTCTTATAAATTGGTTTGCCGGGTGACAATTCAAGAAACTGCGTTACGCTCCGCTCACGTTATGCGCTCACAATGAGAGCGAGTGAGAGGCACGCGTCCCTTCCACTCGGGCATGGTTTTTCATCCTTCTTCCTACTATACGAATGAATATTCACATTAAAATTATTTTACCACTCAAAGTCGTTGTCACGTAAAACTTTCGCCCGTATACCGACTTTACAGGCAACCAATTTTTTTTTTTTAGAAATGTTACCTGATTACTGAAAGACTGCTAGACCGCATTAGAAAATTATTTTTAGTTTTCTAGTTGGTCCCATTGTAATAAAGATAAGATCTCATGATGGGATCCTGAAAAGACCAAGGCAACTCTCCAATTATGCATTTGCTTTGGAAAAGCTCCGTGAAGAGTGAAACTGATGATGAAGAACACAAATGGCCACCGGAATGGCAATTGAATATGCTCTCTACTATGCATGTGGGAAGTACTTGCCAGGAGAACTCCACCTACCTCCCAGATAAATTCCACCTCTAAGGATGAAAAATTAAGTGATGAAGAACACATGCAGCTTATTACAATCTACCATGATTTAGTTGTATTGAAGTGGATTACACTTTTTTTTAAAGATACTCATTAAATTTAACTAATGTAGACTTCCAACACAATTTTTTATTTGATAAGGAAATCTAGATAATAGGCACCATTAATGAGTATAATATATTTCTAACATTGTATTCGTGAGTGGCGCGAGCACCTCCCGACATTACAAGCATTTTATGACCCTTTAGGTTAATGGTGGCGTTGACTGCGTCTTACACACAGCCACCAGTCGGATTCAAAGCTCTGTGGGGTTACTTTATCGTGATAAGAACATTCCAAGGGACCAGCAATATAATCAAACTCTATTCACATAACTTGTTACTTTTAATTTACACGCTTTATATTATTAGCTTGACTGTATCTATCTATCTAAGTAACCGAATCTTTCAACGTAGTTTCCACTAACTTCGAGACGTCTGATTAACTTACAAATTTGCACACGTATCATGGACCGGTAACAATACAAGACTTAAAAGTTAGAAAATAAATTATAGTTTGAAAAAACTAAAAAAACACGCTTTAATAGCTAACTGAACAAAAAATTAGATAATATTTTTTAAATATTTTCTACTTTATTTTAGTTCGGAGTAGTTTAGTTCTTGTTAAGAGTTTGTTCTATAGCGATATAACGTCCGCTAGTTCATTATAATAAAAATATTTCGACTGGCCTGTTGGCCTAGTGGTTAGTGACCCTGACTGCTATGCCATAGGTCGTGGGTTCGATTCCCACCCGAGTCTGGATGTTCTTTGTGTCCGTTGTTTGTATGTTTGTAAAGTCCCCCGCGACACAGGAGTAATTCCTAATGCGGGAGTTGTCTTTTAAAAAAAATAAAAAATAAAAAAAAAATATCTAATAAGTTTAAAATAAGAATTAAGTTTAAAATAATTAATTTGATTGTAAAAAGGCTTAAGAGTGGCCTAACCGAGAGGACATTTTTAACTTTCTCCAGGCGCCTACAATTCTTCTTTCGTAAGAGATTTGCTTGCCAAAGTATATGTTGTTAACTATTTACGTATGCTAATGATCTTAGTATGTGAGGTTTTATACTGTTTTTCACAATTTTGGTATTCTTTAAATTAAATTCTAAACCCTCTCCTTTACTCGCAGATTGCAGTAAATATCTTTGCGTACATCTTCTTAGTATTAACGATAGTAAAAGAATATCATTGGCGAATTACAGATGACTGATGAAATGATGAATTTACCGTTGATGTGTAATCCTTTTCTGCTCTATATCTTTCTTCTTGATGACAGACTGATTTTTGGCGATTGTCTTACTTACTTACTTCACCTTACTCCTCTTCTTAAGCCTGATCCATACTATCCAGGAGGCATGGAGGTGGTGGGGCAGGAGTGCGAGAGTATAGTTGGTACCCCCGCCTCGCCTCTCCGATGCGACGCTCCGTTCTGTGTCGAGTTTTTGACCAAAGTCAAAAGACGCAAGGTACGAAGCAATTGAATAAATGAAGAGTATGGATGTCGCTACGAATCGTGTAAGGGCCTCTACGACGCGCACTTGCAAGAGTGTGGAACTGGGTTATGGGTATCGGCGGTCCCGTCGTCTCTTATTTCACTCTACTTTTACGGTTGCTGTATAGAATTGTTGTATAATTTCTATGTATCTGTGTTTTACTTTTTGTGGACCCTTCTATCCTGAAAGCTTTAAATTCCATATAGAAGACTATAGAATTGTATCACAGGCTTTCTGGTAGTCTGTTAAGACAACATAGAGTCGTCTCTATAGTCTGATACTCACTGTACTCCTCAATTATTTGTTCTGTTGCGTGAATATAATCTATCGTAGAACATATATCCAAGTCTAGATAAATAACCAGTTTGCTCTATCAGTTGGTGCTCTTCTTATAAAAAAACATCCACTTACATAAATAAACATACATAAATACACAGAGTTAACAAATGATGTACCAGTTGGCCAGTTGATGTTCCTGTCCTAGTGGCCTTTCCAATCACAGGTGTGACGTTTGGGTACGCGATTAGTAGTCCCATTTCCCCATCCGAGACTTGCGGTATCCCTAACCCTAGCTCCCTCGCCTAACCCGTTTTCCTTACCCCAATTTAATTGACTTCTTCCTTTATCCCGTCTGAAAACGACTAAATTCCCAAGAAGGAGGAACTAACCTGTTCGACAAAAAATAAATAACCACAAAATAGTGCGGGTTTGCGCCAGGCAGGCCGGCCATAAAAGAAACAAGCTAAAACCCCTTTGCAATGTTCACATTTTTTTATTAAATAATAAAAGAAAATTACTATATTACCTACACATTGCGCCAACCCCAAATAAAATAGGTGAAAGGGCAGGAAGATGACGATGGTGATGTTTCATCGAGCCTTTGTCTGATATAGGAAAGAAACATAGTGTCATAGGAGCGAAACTGTGTTTAAAGCCCTGTAACACAAAAACATAAAACTTGTGAGCATGTTTATACCGACTAGAGCTTCATTGACGTTCAAATGGTGCGATATGTGTGTGAATGATTGAGCGAGAAAGCAGGATTTATAACGGAACTCCTAATAGCCTGTAGTAGACCAAAACAGCCACCACGTGCGTGATGACCTTGACTTCGTGGGCTCCATAAATGGGTCGTTAGAAATGATAGAAGAGCCGGTTAGTGGCTTACAACGACCTATGGGGCGCGGCAGGAAACGGCAGTTAATTGCAACGTCGAAGGTTCGGGTTTGACTCCCGCACAGTGCAAATATTTGTTGCATGAATATGTGTATTTGCATTGGCCTCGGTGTTTCTATTTATGAAACGTATAATGTATCTTCCAGCCCTTTTCCCTATTTTCATTGGAGTTGGCACAATGTGTAAACATTGCAAAGGGCTGGTTCCTTTTATGGCCAGCCGCCTGCCTGACGCCAGCCCTCCTTGGCAATGTAGTCATTATAAGATAGAGAAGAAGGTAAATTTGTATAAGGAAAAATGGTTACAGAGGGGAACCTAGGGTAAGGGATACCTCAAGTCTCGTATGGGAGACGGGACTGAGACTGCAGTAGCTCACACAGGCCGGGGTCACGTACCCGATTGTTCTGTATTTCTTGTGGTTAGAGAGGAGAGGCCACTAGGACCTGATAAATACAACGTATACGGTATGTTGTAAAAAAATACATATGTGGTTTAAAATATGTATCTATTTGTGTGTATGTATTTATTTGTGTTCTAGAATCCATAGTCCAAGCTGTGCTTAGTTTGAGTCTAGATAGCGCTATAAGTTTAAAGGAACTCGGTCTTAAAACAGACATCTTTTAGAAGAACCTACATTCCGTGCAGCATCAAGCGTGTACAAAATTGACCAATCCAAACCAAAAATCTTACCCTAACTAGGGCTATAAATATTTATTGTATACATCTCATGATAGAAAGCGAAAATATCATTTTCTTTTTTATTCCTAGAGAGATGAGGTGACTCGTGCCATGCTCTTAGATTAAATCTTTACGTCGACTATAGACATGTGTCTATTTGCTAAATCTTTACCTCCTCTTATCCTACCAATAATATAGTTCCTTAACATAACTAACCGGTTACAGAAAAGCAACCGTCGCCCCAACGCGATGCTATAACACACATGCGCTGTAGAAATTTTCCTCAAATCTGCCAACTTTAACTTTAGGTGGAAAGATAACACATTTATCTGTTTTATTGCTGGTTGCGAGTTGTGGCGTTAATTGAGTTGTTTTTAATTGAACGCGACCGTGACCATCGAGTTATACTGACCGAGAGACGGACATTAACGTTACCACTATATACTACATATATTATTAAAAAGGTACCTATATATTCTATTGGAGTTTTCAGATCACGTGGTACTAACCATATATTAGGTGACTAGCTTTTACCCGCGACTTCGCTCGCCTGGATGTACAATTTGTCAATCAATTTTAGTGTCAGTCATCAATGCATAAAAGGTATCCTATGTCCTTTTCTGTGTCTCTGACACCATGTGTGCCAAATTTCATGATGACCGGTCGAGTAGCTTAGGCGTGAAATCGTAACAAAGAAACAAAAAAACTCCCTCTCGTACTGTTGTCCGCGACTTCGTTCGTTTTTCGTTTGGAAATTTTGGTGAAATCTATCCCACTTTAGCCTTTGTGCTATTCCTGACTATAATCTATCTCTGTGCCAAATTTCATCTAGATCCGTTTAGCCATTTTTGCGTGAAAGAGTAACAAACATGTATCCATCCATCCATCCATCCTCAAAAACTTTCGTCTTTGTAATATTAATAGTATTAGTTAAGATTGTATTAGCATATATAACCATTATGCATAACTCATCATCTCGTTCAGAGCAAATGTTTATCCGACAATTTTACATAAGTATTAGGTGTCAAAAAAAATAGATTTTTTTCCATTGTTTCAATAAGCGAGAAAGACGAAAAAAAATACGCAATCGGACTTGGTGTACAATGAAAAACATACTAATGTCTGTAACATATTCGATTTTCATTCAATTTTGAATATTGCAACGTGCATTTTCATGCATTTTAATTTCTTTGCGTTTTTCGTCTTTCTGCCATCTAATTTTTTTAACGCCTAATTCTTATGGAAAATTGTCGGATATACACCTTTTATTTATAACATTTTGCTCCAAAAGCAATACTTTTCGACATATTTAATGAAAACCGAAAAAAAACGATTTTAAAGTTTTTTTTTTTTTTTTTTTTTCCTCTTTATTTACCAAACGGTAGGGGTTTGATCACGCAGTGATCATGTCACCCCCATAGGAAGTTACATATAACAATAATAACAATAATCAAGTACTTCTATTCTTAAAACCTAAATTAACAATTTTGTAAAACAATTTTGCTTCACTTGACAAGGGAAAAGACAGAATATTGTTACAAACCCCAACCGATCGAAGGGATATGCCATGCCTGATTTGGAACCGATTTCTTTCAGCTTCGTTTCTTAGGCATTCTACCATTATATGATATACATCTTCCCTAACATTGCAAACGGTACAGTTGGGTGAAGACTTTTTTTTCATCATGTATATGAAACTATTTAAAGGCGCATGTCCAGAACGTAGTCTAAGGGCAGTGACAACTTCCTGTCTAGACAGATCGGAGTCTGCAAACCAAAGAGCGTGGGAGGGGTATGGTTGTATCGTCTTATACCAAATACCTACAGTCCGCGACCTTTCATCAAAGTACTCTTTCCACATAGAAGTGCAGCGTTCCTTGATCATGGGTAACAAGTCAGTAAAATAAGGTTTATGGGGAACTGATACACCTATAAATTTTGCTTGTTTTGCTAAGCCATCTACTATGGTATTTCCCCCCAGACCGATGTGTGAGGGCACCCATTGGAGGATTATGTGTTTATTTTCAACCAGCATTTTTTTAATTAATTTAATTATGTCATAGGCTATTGGCACTCCTCGAATACCCGACGTACACCGCAACAAATGCTGCAGTGAACTTCTCGAGTCTGTAAATATTACATAATTTCCAGATTGAAAAGAATCAATATAAGAAAGAGCTTCTGCAATAGCTAGCAATTCTATATTCATTATACATATGTTTTGAGTTTTAATTTTTAATCTAATGAAACTATTCATTTGTGGATCGAAGAAAGCTGCACCACAACAACCGTTAAACTTTGAACCGTCTGTAAAAATATGGTAAAAATTCGTGAAATGATTTTCTATAAACTCTGAACAAATGTCATTGAGAATTTGAGGTCTATAGTGCACCTTTGCTTTATCGAGTACGTTAATGAAAGGCCTTACAACCTCAGATAAATTCACATTGCTTAGCCAAGTGTCAAGCGAAAATAGTTCAAGAGATTTGCTGACGCAAAAAGGAGTCGTCTTGAATTGTTCATAGGATAAAAGCAGAAGGGGTTTGGATCTACGCCTCCATTGAGAATTTTGAACCTGTTGGTACAGATCGTAGACCAAACTAATTATATTATCATTACCTAAAGAGTTAAGTTTTAGCCAGTATTTCGTTGCTAAATAATACCTCCGTACATGTAATGGTTGAACATAAAGTTCACTTTCCATTACATGCACGGGGGTACTTCTCACAAATCCACCAACCAAACGCAAGAATTGGTTTTGTATTCTCTGTAATTTAGTTAGATGTGTTTTACTACTTGCAGCGTAAAGATGGCTGCCATAGTCCAGTCTACTTCTGATTAGGCTCAAATATAAACGTCTCAAATGGACTGGATGGACACCCCATTGGCCACCCGATAACACCTTAAATATGTTTGTATAAGATGAAATTTTTTGTTTAATTTCGTTAATATGTTTCGACCACCTAAGCCCTTTATCCAACCACAAACCCAGATATTTTATACTATCAACGGTTTCGAGCGGTATGTTATCCACTGTTAAAGTAACAGATTCTCTTATCAAACTAGTTTTAAAAACACAAACTTTGCTTTTTGAAGCGGAAATGTTTAGGCCAATATCTTGAAACATCAGAATGACAGAATTTAAGACTAATTGTAAGTTATTGGCAATGTCTGTAATTTTTTTACCCGAAGAAAATATAACATAATCATCAGCATATTGAGAAATAAATATATTGGGAGAATTTATTGAGTGACAAATACTCATAGTGATAATATTAAATAATAGCGGAGATAAAGGATCTCCCTGGGCTAAGCCGTTACTTGTGGTTCGAGAAATTCTCAGATCATCGACCTTGACTTGGATATTTCTTTCTTTTAAAAAGTTCCATAAGTAATTGCAAAGTGTGGATCCGACCCCGATTTCATCCATAACTGTCACGAGGCGAATAATGTCTACGTTATTATAGGCATTATCGAGATCTAGAAAGCACCCTATAGTAGTGAATCTTTTAGCGAAACCCAGTTGAATTCTAGATGTCAGACTAGTGAGATTATCCAGAGTAGAGTGACATTTCCTAAAACCAGTCGTACATTCAGATAAAAACTGGTTTCTTTCAATGTACCATTCTAATCTATTGAGTAAAATGCCATGAAAGACTTTACACAAACACGAGATCATAGATATAGGTCGTAGGGAAGAAGCGCTGTTAGGATCTCGACCCGGTTTTGGAATTGGTATTATAACTATGTCTCTCCATTGTTTTGGGACGAAACCATTGGACAGAATGTTATTATAAAGATAAATTAATAAAATTTTACCATTATTGGGTAAGTGTTTTAACATAGAATAAGTTATGTTATCGTCTCCAGGTGACGTGTCTTTTACTCGGATGCATTTTTCTACTTCCTGTATCTTTATTGGGTTTTCTAACTCGGGGTTACGTGACAAGAATATCGGTTTACAAGGGATAACAAAATCAGGACTCAGACTATTTAGAAGATGCCTCACACAATCTTTGTTTATATATGGTTTATTTGATTTATTACCTTTCAGCCATTTCATCTTATCCCAAACTTCTTTAGCCGAACAAGCTTGATCTATGTTAGAACAAAAGTTTTGCCAACTCTTTGATTTAGCATTACGTATTA
The DNA here is from genome assembly GCA_963859945.1 of Euplagia quadripunctaria. Classification (NCBI taxonomy): domain Eukaryota; kingdom Metazoa; phylum Arthropoda; class Insecta; order Lepidoptera; family Erebidae; genus Euplagia; species Euplagia quadripunctaria. The sequence continues at coordinate 244,942 of OY982564.1, read as the reverse complement.
ATTGTTGAGTAGTTCGAATTTTATTTTGTAAAATATGAAAATTTTGTGGAATTGGATTATGTCTAAACTTTTTCAATGCTAATCGACGTTCTGCCACAGCCTTAGAAAGTTCGAGAGACCAATAGGGTTTTGGTAAAAAATTGGAGTGGGGATTAGAATTCGTTCTATAATAGGGAATATGCAGGTCTGCGGCTAGATACAAATTGTCAATGAACATATCATAACACTCCTGTAACACGTCAGGAATAACTACATTTGAAAAAAGTTCATCAAGTAAAGCTGTATAAGAATTCCAATCAGCTTTTTTATAATTCCTTTTTACATCTGAGCTAACCGATTTCGTTATATTTGATGTAATCTTAATTACTTGATGATCACTCCCTAAAGTTTCACTAAGAACTTTGAAGTTCATCTGTAGACCTATATCGCAAGAAGCTAGGGATAGGTCTGGAGAAGACTGTTGTAATGAGCCATTCACATATTTTAACCTAGTAATATTACCATCATTCAATGTAACAAACGCATTGTCCACTAATGCGTCAAAAATTTGGATACCTCTTTGATTGGTTTTTGTAGACCAATTTGTATGATGGCCATTAAGATCGCCAAGTAACAAAGTTTTTTGATTGAAACAGGAGAATACATAATCCCAATCACTATGTACAGTGTTAACAGAAGGAGGGCAATATAAAGAAATAATATTTTCAATGAAATCACAATTGTATACCTTAATACCAATAATTTCAATCCCTGCGTTGCGGCATGCCACCGGTGTAGTGTGCGCGTGGATGGATTTGTGAGTAAAAATGGCAACTCCTCCGTAACCGTCACTTCTGTCTCCCCTAAAAATATTGTACCCATTCAATTTTAAAGTATCCGAGGGATGGAGCCATGTCTCACTTATAGCAGCAATATGAATTTTCTCCTGTGACAATAAGCTCTCAAATGTTGTTAATTTTGGTTTAATACTCTGAGCGTTCCACTGTATAATATTCAGGCGTAATGGCGAATTATGTTTAGCCATTAAAGTAATCTAATACGCTTTTTAACATCGGCCAATCTGAGATATTTTCTACCGCAACTAAAATTAACCACTCTATACAACATTTCACAACATTTTGTATTTTAATATGTAACGATTGATTTTTTAAAAATAAAATGTTCTTTAACTTTGTTAAAAGCTCTTCAAATCTTACTTCTTTCTCTCTCACTGACGTTACTGTGGGTGAGGACGGAGCCGAGGTATTAATATATTTGTCCTGACTTTCCCTTCCTTGTGGTAACGGCGTAGGTGAACGGGCTTGTTTGTGCCGAAGCAGGGTGTTCTTCTTCTTAATAGGTTTAGGTTTTAGAATAGACGCATAAGTTTGATTTTTTTTGTTTGGGCTTCCTTCATCTTCATAGTCAACCAGGTAATGAGAGGTATCATCTATATTTTCAACAAATACAGCCGGTTCTATTGTTGGAATAGGCGAGGTTAGAGGCACGTAAATCATGAGTGCCTTTTTATAGGTACAATTAAATTCAGCCATTAAATCTCTAATTTTTTTTTCTTTCATATACTCGGAACATGTCCTATCTAAGGCCATATGAGGCCCCAAACAGTTAACACAATTATATGTCTTGGTCTCACAGTTGGAGTGGTTATTACCGCATTTTGGGCAGACAATTTTTGTTGCAGGACAGAATTTAATGATATGCCCGTATTTCCAGCACTTTGAACACTGGGAAACTGGAAAGACGTATTTTTCCACCTTAATACGTAGATTATTAACAAATATATATGGCGGTATAAATGAACCCTTGAAGCATAAACGTATAGTTTCGCAGTCACTCCATCCTGCCTTATCTATATTACGACGCATAAGGCGTTTTACCGATATTAGTACTGCCGGGCTAGGACACGAGACAGACTTTAGTATATCCTCTTCAGAAATATCAAGATCAATATCTCTTAGGACGCCATACGATACCTGTTTCTCTGTAGAATTCTTTACCCTCCAACCCTTCTCCATTAAACTTTTACATGTTACCAATTTCTGGGCATGTATCTCATTTGCAAAATCCATTCGGATTTTATACGGGTTAATAAATTTTACCCTGACAACATCCGTAATATTGTGTTCATCTAGTATTTTAGCCAAAGAAAATTGCTTAGGTAATTTTTCATTACAAGAAATGTAAATTTGAACACTATTCTCTTTTAATTTTTTTTCTTTAGATCCAACTACAGTCCATTCCTCTTCTTCTCGCATTCTTTTTACCGGTTTATTTTGTGTGTCTTCATCCATTTTTTCTGTTTGTGTACATTCAACTAATCTTCTTTCTTCTATTTCCACAATTTCTCTGTCTGTTAACGAGTCATTATACATTGCATTATCGTCTACATTCAGTTCATTTTGTTGCTCAACCATTCGCAGGTAAACAAATAAAAAGGTTCACCACCGCATTAGGTGCCAGATGGTCGAGTCGAATAAATACCACTGCGATGAGTCACTAGTACTATTGTAAACAACTAATAGGAATACGCGTATAACGCAGCTAACCCGTACGAGCGCTGCACTAACACTGGATTTTAAAGTTATTTTGCAATAACAACAATCACGTGTATCTCCGTCGAAGTAGAAACTTTAGGATGTTATTCTACGTATTTTTCTCCAAATTTTAAGCCAAGTTTTAAAAAACCACCACCCTCTAATGCTCTGGTGATTGTGTAATTCACATGTTATCTTCTTACAGGTGTCCTTAGTAGGTACAAACCAGGTGTCAGTTCTGCGTGCATTTTTTATTGATTTATGATGTGCTTAGAAAATGGCGGTGCTGAAAAGTCAAAATTATGATTTTAATTTATTATTTTGTGTTGGTTTTGATTAAAGTTTGTTCACTTACCGATGAAATGTCACACCATTATCTTTTTTTCGCCCTTGAATGTTTTGTACACGTTTTTAAAACACAGCTCCGAAGTTTTGCGATATAGTTAAAAGTCAGGTAAATACGTTCGAATGCTGCTGAGCGTAAACTCCGACTGATGTGGTTGCGGTTCATGGACCGCAATTCACGTTATACACTTTTGCTTCGCGGTGTCTACTCTATACGCTAGTAAGAATAACTCAGTGTTCGCAACCGCAGGTAGATATTTAGGTAGGCCAATGAAAACATTCAAAAAGTATCTACTATCTTGCTTGAAGTATCAGATGGTTAGTACAAGTTTTAATTATTGTATTTCCATTCAACTCATATTTATCAATAATTATTTTTTGTCCACCCTCACGTTTGTATGATACGACCGATAAAAAGTCTTATATGTATTATTATATATTATTCAAACACAAAATTATGAACAAAATATTTATTTTTGCCGATAGACACTCACGTTCACGTGCTCGCGCACATTCAACTGGTCGTGAATAGAAATCATTTATTGTGTTTGAACGCGCTACACAGAGCCTACAAAACATTACCAAAAAATTCAAATACCTACCTTTATATGAAACGATAGCAATCCTAACTAATACTATAAACGCGAAAGGGAGTTTGTTACGCTTTCACAGCTTAACTACTGAACCGATCATAATGAAATGTTGCACGGGTACACGTCGCCAGGGGTACACTAAAGGTCATAGTCTACTCGTACCTTTCATTCAGGAGAAACTGTTTCCGAGGGATGGATAAAATAACTTTTACGAAAGGTAATATATTATAATGGAGTTTTTGACCATTCAAATGTTGCAAATCGAAATATGTTGTTTCTATTCTATCAATACAGATGTCGAAAAAAAACTACTATTCAGTGTTTCGCGGATTGGTAACGCCATTTTTCCTTGCGTTTGCGCCGCTGCTGTAACTTCCTCTCATCGTAATTCGAACGGTCAGTAAACCTACTTACATCCATTTAACATTAAAGGCATAAAAAGAGCCAAATTCCAGTGTTCCGATAATTATACATAATATGTTAGGTATATGTATGTTATGTAACAACTTGCAGCTTGTGTAACTTGTACCAGTTTGTCAAACTGCGCCATGAGTTGGTCGGTTTGAGTCGCAAAATAATATTAATAAGAACAAGTTTGACTAATGTCCGAGAGAGGTGCGGTATGCGCGAAGAGGGTCACCCCATAGGCTGTCAGGGAGATTGCGGTACAGCTCGACGTGTCCGGCCCTGACCCGACCACCAAACACCTCAATTTCAAGTACCTACTTATACAACTAGATTGACGGCTTCGCTGATCAACTGATCGGTGATCCACTTCGAAAGCTGCCACGTTGTACCTGCCCATACAGATACATCTATATTTGTGTATACAGACGTGTGTGTGAAGCTTTCACGTTATATTTTTTGTTCGATACAAGCTTCGCAACGACAGAAAAAAGTTTTGATATTACGACGAACTTAAAACTAAGTCAAATATAATCGATTTCTTCTTTTTGTAAATTGAATGTTGGCTGTAGGTACTTATCTCGGTTTCAAATCTTGAGGTTCTTTCATATCTTTACCTATATTTATATTAAAACATTTATTCATATTACTTTTTCTATATTTATATTACACAATAATAAATGTGTATCATATTTTTTTTCAACGAAAGAAGAACAACACAGTATGCTACAGAAATTTCCAGGTGTTTCTTCCGATAGAGCCTATATAAGGCTTTTACAACCGTTCTGTTTCTGCCCAAGGCAGGATGGAAACAAAATGCATGTCGAAATATGTTTCAATTACTTATCACGCCTGGTGTGCAATCTCGATTTTCAGTGTACCTACCTATCTGTCACAATTGGTTATAGTTTAATTACTTGATAAGCAAAATCTGTTTTGTAACCGCATTTCCTACTTAATGCATGTCGTGGCAGCCTTTAATTAAGGTTACACTATAAAATATAAAAGTATGGTAAATTTATCATGTATTTTTGTGTATGCTTTGTTGGTTGTCCTTAAATAAATAAAAAAAATGACATCGTTGTCAACACAGAACTGAGAATATATTCTCATTTCTGTGGTGTGAGTTCAGGAGTGACTCCTGGAGTTGACAGACCGAAGGTTGTGAATCACAATTTTCCAATGGATTTCCATTATATAACGCATATAATTGAATTTTTTTCGGTTTGCTGACGCTAGACGTCGCGTCGTTAAGCTATTTCACATAACGGATCCGTCATGTAAAATAACACATACAAGTCGCCAGAGATTAAAAACAACCATCTTGGTCGCTCAGACCGCTGACTGATATCGTAACACTTAAATTAATGTTCCAACAGTGGCGTACTGTGAAAATATTTAGAAGGGTACCTAGCCGACAAGCTGTACCTACCGAATTATATAGTAAAATAAAGAAAAAAAAAGAAAAATAGATAATTGGCCCATATACTTATGTCACAACTACATCACATATATCACGATAAGATATGTTATAGTAAGATAAAGTATGTTAATGTTTAACATGTTTATTAAACTTCAACTAAATTTTTACTACAACAATTTGACACGTGAATATTGTCAGTTACAGCATGTATAATGTGTTCTATTAAACATCTAGTGAACCTCTAAAAAGGGACACGATTTGAGGGCTCTTCAAATGTCTACAAACAAGTTGCGATAACGAAGCTTATCGAAGCTCCCATAAAAACGTATCGGCGCGTTATCTGTCGTCACCACATACAGAAATAGAGCAACGAATATTTATACTTAATCACTTTAATCGGAAAATAACGAAGAGACGACGATAACACTGCGACCTCTCAATGTGTCCACGTACCTTAAACACGACAACCACGCATATATGTAAGTCGTTAAGGTTCAGAATCGATTGTTGTGTTCGAAGTAATGATAAGACATGCCCTTTGATCCGGGCGCTTCTCGAAGCGGCGATATCTCAAGAACGTCCTATCAGTACGTATCGGGGTCGTCCGCGCGACCCATCGCGCTGCTAGCCACGCAGTACGACGTTCTGCACCACTATTGCAACAATTCACAACATGCGATCATATTTGCACCGTACAACAACTCTTTACATGAACTTTGATGTTAATTATTTTAAAATAAAAAGCGAAGTTTTAATTGCGTTTAGTCACGCTACTGTTACTCAGTAGAACATTTGTACGTGCGCCGTCATAGAAATTATGCAAAATTATACCAAATTAGTATTCTTCATTATATCCTTGAATTATCATATAATAGGTACTAGCTATATTTAACGCTTGGCTAACATTTTCATATGGCTTTGTGCACTTATACATATAATAGTATCTACCGGAGCTAGGTAATACATACAACTGTAGTGGAAAGCCAATTTTTTAGCCTTTTAGTTTTATGACTATCACTATTGCTACTGAAGTTGATTTTGTGTGTTTTGTGTCTTGTTAATGAATTATTCAGATAAAGGAGATTAATATTTGTTTTTCCATCGCTATAGTTTTCACAGTAACCGCCAAAATTAGATTCGAATTTCCCTTAAAATAGTGTGTTACATGTCATAGAAAACACAGCTGACCATTTTGGGATTTCCTTGGGACCGGTTCAAGCCACAGAATTGCACTTTGAACACTAAAAAACATGTGCAAGGATCATCACCTCCTAATTTCTGTTGCGAAGTCGGTAAAAGGAGTTTAGAGACAATATTTTAGTGCAACAGTATTAAATGTTCCCGCTTGAAGTAATTATATGAGTGTGATCAATCTTCGTACGTCAATATCGTATGCACAAATTGCACACACACATGCACAAGGGATACACAATGTAATTATGTCAAGAAGAGAACAATCCTTAACGACAGTCTCCGTCCCTCTCCAGCTCTATGTTCAACGACTAAAATATGTATGTACGTAAGTCAGACTCGTACATTGTGTCAGTCTGAGTGATGTACAAGTAGATAGGTAACGATTTTTAATCTATTAATATTTAATGGGCCTGTTATGCATGTAATACGAACAAAACATTAATTTTTAAATATGAGATTTGTATGAAATAAATATAGACCACAGACTTGGCTTGTTTGTCAGCTAATTGTCAGCTAAATTATGACTGCACATGTCTCCAAAATAAAAGACGTAGACATGCCTGGTAAAGCGCGCGAATACACACAACGGCACTTTTCGTTTTTAGGCAGATACCTCTATAATAAAGCAAATAATTCTTTGGCAATATATTCTCTCCCTAAACACAAATGTAAAACTGTGCTGTGAGAGTGGCTCCGTCATTTAGATGATGAAAAAACGTAAGATTTTATGAAAACTGGAATTGGTCGTAGATAAGGTATACCTATTAGTCATATGTGTAGATATCTACCACGACTCTAAAAATAGTTTTAAAAATAAAATATTTTATTCCTTTCGAACCTCCAATAATAACAACAACAATTTAAAGTAGTAGGTAACTATAGTATGTAAGTAATCATTTTATCTATTTTCTACTAAATTCAGTTTCGTACAAATGTTATTAAGTTTAGTTTATTCATTGTGTTAATACATGTTTTTTTTTCTTTGCGTCATTATCATAATAAGCATGCTGGTTATTCCGTAATTGGAAATGTATCAGCCATATTATTTACTAACATGTTCTGTACCTCAATTTGTAATGCATTTGCTGTGGATAGACCTAAATAAATAAATATGTTTATAATTATAGTCCTTGTATATTTTTTACCTTTATTTTAATTTTGCAAATAATTTGTTTTAAGTAGGTACCTAAGCATTGCATAAAATATTATAGTAGGGATTTGTTTGTAACTGCACGCTCAACTGTCTGGAGTGAGAGAGCCTGGAGATCTGTAACACAAGGCCTTCCTAGCACAGACTCCAAGTCTCTCACAAATAACTTAATTAATACATATTATTATAGTTTAGAATATTAAATTATATTGTATTTATTCGACTTCCCTATTGGTCTAATGGTTAGTGACCCTGACTGCTGAGCCAGAGATAAAATAAAAAAAAATATTCAAAGGCAATACTGCTTTTACTTTTATATATTACTTCTGCCAAACTGCTTTTTTACAGTTTGTTGGCAGATGTAGCTCCCTTCTTACACATTACATACAAGCAATATAGTACAATATTATTCTGCGATACAATATTGACATATAATATACGTTATACTTCTAAACAAGAACAACAATCGAAAAGTATACACTTGTGTATTTTAATAGTTATAGATAACATTGTTATACTAAATTTTATCAAAGGAATAACTTCTATCTGAGTATGGAAAAATCAGGCCTAAGACTATTTTAATAATTATCTATATACCTGCTGTATTTACCAAATTTATTTTTAAAAGCTCTGTTTGTAATACATGTGTTTTCTATTTCTAACAGTACACTATTAAATATCGTGGGTTCGATTCCCATCCAGGACAAATAATTGTGTGATGAGCATAATCATTTGTTCTGTTTCTGGGTGTAATTTATCTATAAATATGTATGTATTTAGAAATATATAAGTATGTTTATCAGCAGTCTGGTTACCATAGCACAGGCTCTGCGTAGTTTGGCATCAGACGGCCGTGTGTGAGATGTGTGAAGTTATTATTATTATTTTGGGGCATAAGATGTCTGCCTTTAGGGTTGTACTTTTATAGACCGAGATGCATGGTCGAATTGTATAAAAAAATTGATGTTCACAATAGCACATTTTCGAACAAAGTGTTTTTAGCGCACGGGAATCATATAAGGAAGCAATAAAAGTAGGTAGTAAGTATATTCCGCAGCTGCATGTCTCGGAGATAAAGAAGTGATGAGTTTTGAGCCGGTCATTTACGTTACTCTGAACTTTATTGGTTTATATCACAGCACAGTCCCCCACAGGCGAAAAATCGATAAAAGTTGGCATTAACCTCATTTTCATTTAATTTTAAATGATTTGTTGTTACTGATAAATGATTAAGAATAACAGATTATCATTAGGTAAGTGATATGTAAAATAAAACTAAAAAATCTCTAAAATAACTAAAGAAATCTATAAGTACATAAACTAAGTTAACCAATTAATAAAAATTAGACTCATCAATTTCATCTATAAAGCAGAGAAATGTGCCATTTTTATTGTGTTGATGTTCTTAACCCGGTTATATACGGGTCTAAAGATACCATGAGTCTATGGTATGTATCTTCCGTAGGTAGCCATTTTCTTGGAAAATTTTCAGGAAAATGGCTTTGGAAGATACATACTATATTTCCGTCTTCGTATTTCCATTTGATGACGTCCCTCCATCTTGTCTCGGGTTGTTTACATTTAGTCCTATTTTTTCAAGGAATTCATTCTGAATTCGTTTTTTCTCAACAGCAACCATCTCTTTTTTTCTTTCACTTTTTGCTTGAAACTTGGCAAGTTTTAATTTATACGCCAGAGTTAATAATAATAACATTTATTTGCCATAAAACATGGTATAAAAGGTCTTACAGTGAGAAGTGAGCAACATGTTTCGCTATTACATACATAGCATGCAAATTTTACCCACGTATTGTTTATAATATTGATCTAATTTATGTAGTTTATCTATTTAAAACTTTTTATCAATGAACGGAATAGAAATTATGTTCAATGAGCCATTCATACAATTTCTTTTTAGGTTGCTTCCAGTTTAATGTTTTCAAATTGCTAGGTAATTTATTATATATACGTATACACATAGCTACACAGTTTATATTATATTTTATGGACCTAGGAATATCATTTGAAAACAAGTCTATGGGGATCTCTTCTGTTTCTGGGATTAATGTCATTAGTGGTTTTGAAAAACTTTTTGTTTTTTTGCTACAAACATACAAATCTCGTAAACAAATAAAGACGGAAGCGGTAACAAACCAAGTTTTATAAAAAATAGTCGGCACGTGTCACTGTCAGTTGCTGCATTAATCATTTTGCCGTCTACCATTGCCAATTTTAATTCATGTTTCATGCACCATTCCTCATTTCTGGTTGTAAATTTGCAGCTTCTTGTCTAGAGAGCCCTGATTTGAAGCAGGTTTACCTATTTAATTTTTAAATTTTTGGTAAAAATTTGCTGAGCTATTACCACATATCTCGGCCAAGTCGAAAAAGAATCACCTCTAATAAGCCTATTAACGGGAAATTGACAAATTATTCCTGTCAATTACATCAAAAGAAAAGTCTATTACACTATATGCATACCTATTAAGAACAGCTCGTACTAAGCTGAATCGGTAAATTCGGTTACACTAAAGACTTTCCATTATTTCTCTTTTAAACGAACATTTTGTGAAAGCGTCTAGAGCGGTCGTCTTTAAAGTAACTTTTATTGACGATGTAATAAACAAAGTATGCAACAATACTAGTTTTAAGAAATGAAACAGCAGGAAATTATACTTTTATTCTATGAGAAATTTTAATTTTTCTAAAAAAGAAGTGATTTCGTAAAACAATCTTATCTAATAAAAAACCTAAATAAGATATTTGTGATACTATAAAAATTAACAATTATTCATCCTGAAATCGTTCCCATAGTTTAAGCACCAATGATTTCACTAAAACTCAAAATGTTTTTGACTTGAAGTAGCACAAAAACTGAGTAAAATACTTCCGCCGTTTAACAATTCAAACTTTGAACCAAGATAGTGTCCGTTCAGTGACTCCTAGCCGGGTGGCGCGCGGGCACAGGTAGCTAGATAATTTTATTGATAAGTAGGATACAACAATTAGGACCAGTTTCAGAGCACTTTTGGATTTTAAGTTTATGCCAACTTGTACTTAATTTTCGCCTGTGTGCGTTCTGCTCTGCTTCTCCAGCTTTCTTATACTTTAAATTTTATACCTATTTTATTCTAAGGTTAAAAAACAAACACACATCCCTAATAGTAAATTCGTACCCACCGCAGCTTAAAGAATTTATATAACAGGTGCAACACGCGACGGCCGGCGCTAACCCTGTTTCACCGCAAGAGCAGCATTAACACTAGGAACAGCCGCAGGAGACAGCGGTGAATAATTTTAGCAAAACTGTAACAATTTGCACATTTATTTGAAAAGAGTCGACGCGTGTCTTTCTGTCTTTCTTTTCATGAGTGCTTTACTCAAATTTGGCTAGATTTCATTTAATATATCTATCACTGATTTTTAACCTCCGACGAAAAAAGAGATGTTATTAGTTTAACATGTGTTTGTGTATATGTGTACTGTGTATTTCTGTGGCACCATAGCTCCTAAACCGATGTACCGATTTTAATTATGTTTTTTGAAAAGTGACTTAATCGAGAGTATTCTTGCTTGTATATGCTTGTATATTACCTATATATATATTTAGGAACTAAACGTTGGACTTATAGATATTTGTATGTCTACACATTTTAGCAGTAATATTTTTTTAAGAGGGGGAATTAGTTTGTGCGTTTTTTTCTGAGCCACGTTTTATGACAAAACATCTTTCAGTTACAATTCGTTGCAAGAAGTTTTGGTGGTTTCTTTGCCTTTTGTGTACCTGATCGCCTTTTAACCAGCCAATCAAGGTTAGCTCGACCGAGTCTTTAAAGCACTGTGAGCACTGTCTCAGTCAAGTCCAATGAGTTCACCACGCAATACGAACGACTCCAAAACTTCAACAAATAGACCAACAGCAATAATGTAAAACATTGATTATTATATAACTAAATACTTGACATAGTTCCCATTGCTACAGTGTCAGTGCTCACAAATACATACATACATACAATATGCGAACACACACAGCAGAACTCCGGAACAGTATGTATTGGAAGCGAATATCAATTGTTTAAATATTCGCGTTCGCGGGCGCGTAAGTACAACAAACACAGGCGGGTATTTGCCTACCGCTTTTTAATACATTAGTGGAGAGCTTAGGTGTGGGAGGGAGCGAGAGGGGGATAGTCGTGCACTTGACCAAACACCCGAGGATCTGTGTCAGGGCACTACTCATACAACGTTACTCTACTTTGGCGAGCAAACATGACCTCAGTATCGCAGCGAACACATTCCAAACTTAATTGATCAGAATCCGAGGGACTCCGACTCCGCAGGCCTGATCAAGAGCCGAGTAAATGTTTCCAGAAAATAAAATCTTTGCTCCTAAGAAACACCAAGCAATAGTTCCAGCCTCCATACAGTGTGCTGGTCAATGATATAAATATTATTTGTAATCCAAAATCGTTTTATGTCAAGTTTTGATTTCAAACGCCATCAAAACATTTGTATTATACAATAAGCGATGCGTTTTGAGTTTTAAGATTGGTAGACGTCAGATTATTGTTTTAATTTCCAGCGTAAATCGATTTGTTTTATTCGCATGTAAAAGATTATATATCCCCATTTATAGATCACAAAATATGCAATACAATACAAAACCTTTCTACAAATTCCAATAGTGTTGTATTTGTAAATACAAAACAACTGTTTGGTTTTGTATTCATTCTAAATATGTATGTAACTTATACATTCATTCTACACAATGTGTTAATTAGGTACTCAACTAATTCTAAAAATTTGGAGAATGCTGAGTGACATGGCTTCTCTGAGACGGAAAATTATAACAATATTACGGTTTGTTTGAGAAAACATCAATATAATGTAGGTATTTTTCGATTCATACATAATTCAGGTTTCAGTCAAATGTGGCACTGTATTGAAATTCAAATGTATCGCGCCCAGCGCCAGCGGTCGACTTATGTACCTATAGCTCCCACGTCACCTCACTGTTTCTACATGTGCTTAGACCTTTATTTGTTGCCAGGTGGCCCCCCGGCCTTGCATCAGTTTGTGTGGTTAAAAATGTTTGTTCGAGCAAAATCTGAAAATTTCTGATAGTTCTTCACAGATTGTTTTACATTTTAATCTAACATTTCATTCCAACACGGTAACTGTAATCAATGTGCGTTGTGTTGCTATATTGCAACGCCCAGTATTGCTAATTAGGGGTGGTTTTTTACCCCCACAATCGATGCTTATTTATGTTATAGATCGACTGAATGACGGCTACGGCTATGGTATTATAATTTGTGTAAAGTAAGTTGACTGAAGGTAAAAAAAAATAGATTTATAAAAAAATAAGACTTGAAAACAGAAATAAACCTAATCTTTCAAGGACTGCTATTACATAGTAGGACTCTTTATATTGGAACATTATGTTTCATTGTCTTTCGGTTTTTTTTTCGGTTTTCTGTCAAAGTTCACTGTCTAGTATTCGCCCAAACAAACTCAGTTCTCCATTTTATGTGTTTGTGGTGAATGACAAGCAAACATCTCCGCACCGCCCCACCGCGCCGCCCGCACTGAACGCCCTTTGAGAGCTTCACCGTCCGTCGTTGGGTCACGGCAAAACGCTGACGTACATAAGTGTATAAGAAATTGATGAATAAGTAATATTCCACAAGCCGAACATGCGGCCTCATTACAAATTTATAATATATATTCCACTAGATAACCTTGAGTAAAGGTGCACACTCATTCCTTACAATACGGCACACGTGTCCTTATATTAACAGTCAACTTATGATAACAGCATTTTGAACGGCCGTCATTAAAATTTTCGCACTTAAAGTAAGTGCGTAAATGACATTAGTATTTTAGACTAGTTAAATTGTTTAACTCATTTTCTCGTATATATTTAAATGCAAATCGAAACTGGCTGTAAAAAAATTCTATAAAACATAATGTCTTAATTTTTGTGATTTAAGATCTGGGATTTAAGACGAGCCAAGCGAAGCACGAGGGTACTACCTACCTTTTCGCGAAGTACTTCGTCGTTTTTTTGAACCCTCATAACTTGGGCTTGGATTATACCAGATACACAAAATTCTCGGATTTTGCAATTGTATAGCTCTTATACCTTATTGAGATCTAAAAAACTACGATTTCGTCACTGACTCACTGATGATTATCAAAATTCTTAGGGTACTTTCTTTACTTTCCTAGAAAGCTGAAATTTGGCATGTAAGCTATTATTAGTACATTAACAACAAAAAAAATCTAAAACTTGGAACTTTTACCCCCTAACCCCTTAAACTAGGGGATGGAAGTTTGTATGAGACTTCCGCAAATGTTGATGCTAGAGATCAGACAATTAATGATATAAGGACTCCTTGTTATTAATAATAAAGTAAACATTTCAGGATTTTCAGTCATCACCCCCACCCTTTTGGGGGTTGGAAATAAGTGCGCGCAAAACGCCTAATGTGTACCCCCTGTGATTGCCGATGAAGCAAATACAGCGCCCCGGCCAGACCACATATTTTGACTAAGGTGTAGAGTTTGTGAAGTTAGGGCTTGCAGAGTTAGAAGCTTGACTCTGGTGGGATAACATTGACTAATAAATATTATGTAAATTTTATAAAATTTGACAACTTTATTCTTTTGACAGTAGCTATAATCGTATAGTAAGTACAATACCGTTACAAAGCTGTTCATCAAAAATAATGTAATTTCACCTATCCCTATGTGACGCCTGACACCGTCGCGGCAGGACTCCTCACTCCTTGATAAAGGGTCCCGATCGGGCCCGAAACTAGTCGGGTATCTCCGAAATACACACATTAGTAAAATCGTACATCTTTCATAAACATATTTACCTAATATAATACTATACTCAAAATAATAATTTATTTCAGTGAGTATAGTGTTATTTAAAAATTAAAAGATTATCCTACTAATATTACAAACGTGAAAGTTTGTGAGGATGTATAATTGTATAGATGTTTGTTACTCTTTCACGCAAAAACTACTATACTGATTGCCATGAAACTTGGTACATACCAAGATAGCTGGAGATCTGGATTAACACATAGGCTTTCTATCCCGATATTCCCATGGCATCGGGTCTTACGCTAGTGAAACCGCAGGGTGCAGATAGTAATTAAATATATAGAGACACATTCATGATCTTAAGGTGTGTGACGTCCATTTTGAGTCAAGTGTGTGCAGTAACTTTCGCGTTACTGATTAGTTATTTACTAAAAGATAAAACCAAACCTTATCGCGATTAGGTACAAAGACTAACTTTCTCAATATTCAAAAGAAATATCCTCGAATCAAATGAGAGTATGTTTGTGAAGTTTGAAATAGACTCATTCAAGAAACTTAGTGCCACTTTTTAAGAAAGGGTTAATCCTGAACGTTGCTCTAGCAGATGGATCAACGATGTGGGCAGAGTGATAATGAGCCGTTGGATAGGGGCTGTCATTGGGGATGATAAATTATTTAACGAGTATCGATTTCCTGAATGTGTTCTAATATTCTATTCGTGTGCCAAACGTTTTTTTTTGCCAAGCATAAATATATTAAGGTAGGTATAGTAAAGTAGGTAGGTAGGTGCTAAATTTCATCCAGATCCGTTTAGCCGTTTTTGCGTGAAAGCGTAACAAACATCCATCCATTCATGCATCCTCAAAAACTTTCGGCTTTACAATATTAGTAAGGTGAACGATACTGGATACTGGGAATAAACAATGTTATACACTGAAATTCTTTAGGTTAATACAATGTATCAGTACCATTGCAAGCCACAAATGATGAACCGGACACGCTCACAAAACTATTACTAATATGTGCCATGTGTACGCTAATTCAGCACTTACTTAATAATAAGCAATACTAACGCAAACATACGAAGCAAGCGCACGTGTTGTCAATATGTCAGTGATAGGAACACTCGGCCGGCGATAAAAAATTGCTTCGTTCATCACTGATATAGCGTATAAGTATAAACTGATGATGTAATATTGCTGGTGCACACGGAGATCACACGCTCACTGCGCCGCGCCGCACTGCATCCGCATGTGTGGACCCACCTTTATACACAACTAGTTAACAGATCGTGTTCTGTATAATAGAATACAAATTTCTTCTTATTGTTACGCTATTAGTCTACTTTTTTGTAAAACCAGCTTTCGCCCGCGGCCTGGCTTCCGTTTACTCGACATTAAAATTTGTTTAATTATTAACTCGCCGGCGCCGAGGTCATTAAAACATCCCAGACGTTGAGCGGCTTATATAATAGGTATAAGAATTCGAATTAAATTGTAATCATATACCTACTTAAATATTATGTGCATATATAATGAGGAGAGTCCAGTACGATTTCTTTTGCAACACGTCAATAAAGTATTTTAGTGAGAGTAAATTATTTTTTACGTTACTCTGGCCGGAGATTTTGCCATGCATATGTATTTATTTATTCTTTTTTATTTTAAGAAGAATAAAATTAATAAATGAGTAAATAAACAGCTAATAACAGTAGGTCCTGTAGTCCAACCTCTTTAGAATAAATAACGGACTGGCATGTGAAATGATAGCTGTCTTTCCTAGTTTTATTTTGAATTGTATTAAAATGTAGGAAAAAAAGAAAAGAGACTGGGACTTCTGACATCGGCTAATCTGGAAAATCCATAACAAGTCGGAAGGGATAGAAAATAAAAGTGTCTATCATAATGTAAACTGAATCACAAATAATAATTATTATTTACAGATAGCTCTACATTATGTATTTCTTAGACGATAATCATTATATTACACATATACAAAATTCTATGCTAATTCGTCACAGAGAATTTATTACATATTAACATACTTGCCAGCCGTTACGTCCGAGATAGAGCGGTACGTCAATAGAGAGCTAACGAGTGTGCATCAAAACATTCACCGAATATTTTCGGGCAAAATATGTAGCAATATTCCTGTAAGCAATGCTGCTGTTGTAGTTCCAATTTGGTTGGTACTCAAATTTGATAGGTACGCAATGTATAACTATTTTAGTAGATTAGATTATAACGGTTTTCTCTCTTAAATTTCATAATACTTTGTGATTTTTTATCAATTAACATGACATGAAGAAACAATAGTTTTTGGACTCACCGGCGAAATTATGTCATTACTTTGGACACACTGCAGTCCTTACTTCTTTTTCGATACATAATTGCCGCGCATAATTATCTATTGTTTATTCACCCAGCTAAGTCCCTGGCGAAAGCATATACGTCCACATCGCACTTCTTAGTTATTCTCAATTCTGTCTTCTGTGGTACACTCATTTATAAAATTTATAATCGGCCTGAATTGTTTAGTATATAATGTTTTACTTTTACTAATGGGACGAAGCAAATTTAGATCTTACAAGTTCAAGTGAAAACAGGAACTCTTACTCGAAAGTAGAGGGCACGCTAAGATCTCTGGAATAATGAGTATGTAGTTGATGTGATTTTAATCGCTCGTTATGAAAAGCGTCTATGATTTTAGCGGTAAATTAAAGATTCAAAGTTTTGATTAAAACCACTCAATGGGCCTACAGCCTTGTAGGCCCATTGAGTGGTTTTTATCAATTCGTCGTACGTTCGTCCTCGCGGGGAGATTCTACCCGAATAATACATACAAAAGTAAGTAATACATTCCAATACATAAGTGGACCCTAAATTCTATACGACACTCTTTATAAAAACATTACCTCCCGAAATACAGCCTCAACTAGTTCAGAAGGTACGGAACTACATTGTTGGAAATAGCCTAAAACGAACATAATTTTAGTGGAGACACCATATTAATGTACATTTGTGCAACCACTTATATAAATTTATTTATAAGACCTATTTGGAAATAAAGAATTTGAATTTGAATTAGTGAGAAAAACTGTTATAATGTGGATTCTTTTTTATGCCCATAATGGTCTTATTTTACTTTATTTTCTTGGTTTGGTATACCTTTTCAAACAACTAAATACACACAAATAACTAACAAAAGACAGACACTCAGAAAGAATACGAACCTTTGGACGCAGTGGATGCCCTCATTTATTATGTATTTTTTATAATTTTCTTTGATAAGAAAATGGAGTTCTATTTATTATATGATAGTGGAGGTGGAGATCTAAATAAATAATATTTATTTCTTCTTCCTTTCTTCATCATTTTTTTCCTTCGCGGATTGAATTTTTGTAGCAATACCTTACTTTTTTATTCAGTTTGTAAGTAAAAAGCGTGTCCATAGCTTACACCTACCGGGCAACATTAATTTTTGACAGATAATAAATATAGAACAAAAGTCTTTGATAGTTATATAATTAAATTAAATCTAGCTAGTTAAGTTAGGACCGAGACCAAAAATCATGGTGAAACTGAATGACTGTTACAGTTTACTTTGTCATAATTCTACTTTTAGAAACATTTCAATTGACTGCATAGTTTAAGTCTTTGATTATATATAGGTTTAAGTGGTCATTTCTCCAACTGCAGTGTCTAATGTGAAGGACTGGATTCAAATGCTTGTCAAGTCCCCCACCACACGGAGTTAATTCCCTAACGTACAAGATTATTGAACATATATTTTGTGTCTATGATATACTTATGTAGGGGTTAGGGCTATGATCAAATTGAGTAACTAATCGGTTTGTTTTGTCTAAGTCAATATAAAAATAACGGTTTCTTAATTTCCCTAATGGAACTGCCATATCGATTTTAGTACAACAATCGTAAGACTTGCAACGGACCGCGGGGCGGTGCGCGGCGGCGCCATGCAGCGGTTAAGCTTTAATAGTTTGTTTGTTTATTTGGTGCTAATGAAGCTGTGAACTGGTACAGTACACAATTAAAGCATTATTAGGCACTGAGTTAATTGTGCGGATGCATGGCTGCTCGCACTACGTTTAATACAAGTTTTAGTGTACAAGTTTAAGAAAACTGATGGCGTAATGTTTTACCTTGCCATAGGGTTACAACACCAACCTAATATATCCATCCTAACCCTGCTCAGTAGCAGAAAAACAACAACATTTTAGAAGTGTTATATGTAGGGTAGAGGTGCTTCCATAGTGGGCCCTCTGTGATTCGTGCAGAACTCTGCTTAATACGCTTTAGATTGACACATAACAAGGGATGCACACGTCTTCTTCTACCCGTCTGTCTATACTCCTTGCCATATTAATTACATAAAAACAAGATGTCGATACTTAGGCTTTCATCTGTTATCTGATAAGGTACTCCAATCCAAGCACTTCTTTGGAACGTAAAGTACTGGGCCGATTGCGGTGCCACCTCTTGAGCTGGATGTAACCTATTAAACTGACGATATGATAAAAATGTTATCTCAATTGAGAATGTTCCCTTACAAAGTCGGTTTGGAAACTTTGTGAGTTATCCACACTTTAGGGTAAACAATACTAATTATTTTATTAAGTAACTAGTGAGCAATTACCACATTTTACTTATACTGTGTAATTCTTCATTTAGGTATAAAGAGAATCCGTGTAAGATGTTCACTTTCGGAGTAAACAATCCGGCGAACACGATTAATCAGTGTCGGGTCGCCGCCGTTACGTCACCGCACGCACTGAACAGTGCGAAATACAGTAAATACCAACAAGTGCATGAATATTTGTATGTTTTAAGACACGTGGATACTAAAAGGTGTATAAATACGTGAAATATGTTCACTCGACTGTGTTTAAATGAGTGCAGAACAACATATCTTCGTTTATTACTGCGGACTGCAGCTATGAAATGTGTACAAAATATAAACACACACGTGTCAAATCGTGTAGGTTTTCAATTTTCAAGAGACGATAAATTGATTGTTTCCCTTTTCCTTCTTTATAAGAAAATGCTATAGGTACTTAGTAGGAATATTGGTTGCGGCACATATCAACAGTAGTGATTTTTCTATTAGAAGTATACTTCTACTAGATTTTGTAAACTCACAGCTATAGCTTTGAGTTTACAAAATCTCTTTTCTTAAATGCTTTACCAATTGAATTCTAAAATAGACATTAATAGTTAAAAAAAATTAAAATTATGCAATTGATTAATAATTTATTTTCGAATAAAAATAAACGAGGAATCTTTTCTACAGTATAATACTAGACTACAGTGTACTAGGACGGTAGTTAAATAAATTAACCCTAAAACTCCTAATCCAATATCGCTATACACTCGTATCTAATATTCTTTGTGAAGTTTTGATATATATAATTAACATCTCCATTCCACTATTTACATATTACAAAGATTACATTATATATTTTATTCACTGCCATCGTTACTTTCTTTATACGTAGATACAATCATTACAGATTGAACAGTTTCAATATAAATGGCTATGTAATTGTAATAGAAATATGCTATTTTCACTTCCATTGCAACTATTTCGATATTTGTAGTTAGGTCACAATTTAATTACGTACTTGTACTGGTTTGTAAGTGAATGCTCATATTACACGCCGACGAATCCTTAAATGGCGAATTGTATAATAATTATTATTTTTAACGCTCCGTTCATCGCATATTATGGTAGTGTTGCAAACACTACTCTGCTGACACAATTTTTAAAAACGTGTTAGTAATTGAATCAAAATTTGAAGAAACGACGAAAAGCTTTCATTTTATTTCATTATTTTGTTTGAGGTAATTTTACGTGTCTACGATATTCTAACTCTGTCATGACAAATTCGATTAAGTTGTTCATTAGAACACTTAGAAAGGAATTGCTAGTTCCATCCTGATGAAATTTCGTCTCCTTTTGGAGGTACTCTGCATGTTTAAAAAACAATATTTTTAGATCGGTTTAATGGAGAACTTGGTGTCTTTTGTGGTCACCGGATATCTGGCCGAACATTGTCAATTGCCTGTCCTGGATGTTGGAAATAGTGCCCCGGTGCTGCCTTAAGAAATAGAAAAAGATGAAACTGAGCAAATAACTTCAGATTTACTACGCATGAGAACCTCGTTGTAAGCTGAATTAAAAGTCTTCCCAACTCCTTGTGTCAATCTAACTAATCGACACAACATTATTTAGACAAACCTCAAACCGCAAAGAGCGTACATCCTACGCCAAAGGCCGGCAACGTACTTGTGGACTCTTGAGTTGCAGGTGTCCATGGGCGGCGGCGGAATTTATGAAAAATGTTTTGCGACGAGTCCTTCAGTAGCATTCAAACTTTAACACTGGCTGAAAAAGTAGAGATAAGGACACAGATTCGGATGTATTTCGCGAATGTTACAACAGTTCTACAGCTGCTTTAATGAAGTAGCAAATAAATACAATGTATAAAATTGATTTTTATTTGAAGTCGGTGGGAATATATTGCGATCGTGACTCTTTTAGTTGATGGTCAGCTAATGCTACACAAAACCCTAACTTCATGAGGCTTGTCCATATTTAAATATGAAAAATTCACCCTGCAGCAGTGTATAGGTACATCAGAAGACTTTTTCTATGGAGATAAATTTATTTTTTATGAAAACCGTTTATTTCCTCTTAATACAGAGAAATTTATTTATTGAGCTTTAGCTTTTTCCCGCGGCTACACTCGCGCTAAAAAACATTTTTCTCTACTATACTTTTACAATTTTTAGGGTTCCGTTCCTCAAAAGGAAAAAAAGAACCCTTCAGTCTGTCTGTCTGTCAAGAACCTTTTCCTCAGGAATCTGCGGTCCCTTGAAGCTGTAAAAAAATCAAGCTTCCAAGTCAACACAATCAAAAGATATGGCCACTTAAGCCTTAGATTTGTCTAAATTTCAACATTTCGCAGATAAGTCAAAACCTATAGGGTACTTCCCATTGACCTAGAATCATGAAATTTGGTAAGAAGTAAGGTCTCACAGCACAAGTAAAGGAAAAAATCTGTAAGTCGTCAATTTGTTGTTACATATATCTGTTTATCTGTCTGTGTATCTATCAAGTCCCTTTTCCTCAAGAACCCGTGGAGGCAACAAGTCGAAATTAACATCAAATTCTTATGTCAGCAGTCCCTTGAAACTGTAAAGAAATCTAGTTTCTAAGCCAACGCAATCAAAAGATACGGCCATTAAGCCTAAGATTTTAACAAATTCGACCATTTCGCAGGTAAATAAAAACCTTTAGGGTGCTTCCCATTGACCTAGAGTTATGAAATTTGGTAAGAAGTAAGTTCTGACAGCACAAATAAAAATATTTTTTGTGATTACAAACTTATATTTTGCGGTTGGAAATAGAATTTGTCATACATCAATATATGGGAAAGTATATTTAGAACCACAAAGTTAAGTTTGTCTTTCGGAAAAAACGGACAAAAATGTTGGAGAATTGATTCCCGAGATGGACGTACTTTCTACATACAAGTTTTATAGCCAAACACACTTGTTCTCTCTACAAACAATTTCTCTATGGTCTGCTCACTATCATAGAGAAGTCACTTGCTTAAGATAGTGACATATTTATATTTAATAGCGTTATCCACAAATTCCAAAATATTATAATCCGGTCGGATACAAAATTTAGGCCGGATACCTGATACTAGACGGATATCTGTTCCATCTCTAGATTTTTTACACTTTTTAATAGTATAAAATATTGTTTTGAAAATCTGGCCGTAAAACATGAATTTCTTGAAACATTCATGACTAATTCATGATGAATGTTATCACAAATTCCAATTACATACTAACGAATTTTAAACGTATCAAGGCAAATAAAAAAAAAAACATTTATGTGAACTTTCAAAGTACTGTATTAATGGCATGGTTCGTGGAGTGCGATGCGTGACACGTCACTTGACACGTTGGTGCACGGTGGCATCATTAGTGGTGGCCGCAAGGGTTCCTTACCATTATCAGAAATGTGTCATAGTGACGGAGGAGCACACACCTCGCGGCTCACACCCCTACACCGCGGGCCGAGGGCCGGAGGGTGGCAGGACGCACCCTCCACCTGTAGCTGGGGCTCGCGACCTGTGGAACGTTGTTACCGCGCTTCACACTACTGTATTAGAACAGCTCTTAAATATTTGTTTAAGACAATTGGGTGTTTAGTTTAAAATAACCTGTAATCGGATCAAATAATTAATAGACACTAAAAGATTAATATTACGCAAGACTGGATTACGACAGACTTTCACAAAATTGTGTTAAACCGTTTCTATTTCAGAAATCAATAAGTTGAGATGAAAATCTGAAAACAGCAAAAAAATAAGCATTGAGAGGAAAATGGACTCAGATCAGTACTAGAAAAGTTGATAAGTGATTGACAGTCTTTATATAAATATGTAACTTATTAAAATGAGTAAGTACAGGCATGGGAAAGCTCACCCTAGTAGATGAGAACCCAAAAAGAGAAATTTGAATTTCATTTGTTTGAAGGATGTTTTGGAGAGACATTAGAAATGATGTCTAACATTTTGTTATCCTGTGCTGTATAAGAACAAATTTAATATTGCGACGCCCACACGTGAAGACAAAACTGTACTATAATAGTTCTTGGAAAGCTCCCATCGTTTAACGCCTTTCTGTCTTTACTGCTTCATAATTACTAGTCTCTACGTACTAACACCTCACCTTTTGGGAACAGAGAAATTTGAGAATTCATTGACAAAGATTCAGTCTCATATCAAGGTGAAAGAGTTCGTAGATAAGATTCTATTAGTAATTAGTATAACTCCTTTGGTTGACATAGATGACTGATGTTCAAATAGCATTTATCATTTGGTTATTCCCGAGGTGCGATACGACGAGCCGAGTTATTAATCATTGCACGCGATGATGCTAGCTCGGACGTGCAATGTGCTAAGTCCAGTTATTAGCGTTATTAGTGATCGAGTGAAAGGGCGCGGCTCACGTGTAGCGCTGTCTCGTAACGCGCTGACAAATGGGGCACATTAAACCATCCCCGCCGAGGCGAGCCCCGGCTGTGGCCCCATAGCGCACTACTTCATATTTGGAGGTCAACAAACGGATAGTTGCCGCGCTCCCTTTTAATCTTCGCTTTATTATAATGACCATGTTTTGTAATCGTTTAATGATCAACATAAATTTGATCTACGACTGGGCACTTCCCTTCATGCGCATTATGTAATTAAATGTTACCTACCTACTTTTTATTCCAATATCACTACTAACTGTTTAGTCGGTTCCCGGTTTATTGAATTTTTAGTTCTTGCACATTTTATTACAGTTGTTTAGCTTTGAATAAGGAGAAAACAAACGTAGTATAAGCAGGGCATGAAGTGAGACTTTTTAAATACGTTTGCAGCATTGTTACAGACTGTGGAAGTTATAGAATCTTTAGCTGTATGTACATATTAATATATCTAAAAAGAAGTATAAGTTTCCACTACAATGCAAGTTGGGACCCAGTAGATTTCTTATCTCTTACAATACAATACAATACAATATTCTTTATTGTACACCATAAAACAATTTACAATATTACAAAAAATTTAAACAACTCATGGTACAAACAGCGATCTTATCGCTAGTTGCAATTTCTTACAGACAACCTTTAGATGGACAGATGCAATGGATTTATTTATAGGGCAGTTAATAGGTACACGAGTTCAGCTAAGTAAATTATTGAAATTGTATGAATCTAAGAGGAACAATACACAATAATTAAATATAAGTACATATACCTTACATAGAAACTTGTTTGACCGTAAAAGATTTATGAACGAAATTAGTGGAGTGCAATGGTATTTTCAGGCGCTGATTTTCCGATGACCTCAGAAACCTCCCATGTGAGTGAGTCATTTAGGAACTCGAAACGTTCTTTAAGGTAGGTGGGAGTAGTGGGATTAAACAAGATATTGTAAAGTAGTGCAAGAATATGAGCATTTCGGCGAAGTCGTTCTGAATTTCATACGAAATTATTTCATACGAGCTTGATACGAAATTCAGAAATATGGTCATATTTGCGTAAGCCAAATATAAACCTGATGCAGACGTTTTGAAGACACTCAAGTTTATTAAGTTGATCCTCGGTGAGATCAAGATAGCTGGCATTGGCATAGTCGATGATTGGTAGGAGGAGAGATTAAACCAATGCAGTTTTAGTGCCAATGAGAAAAAGTTATTCTTATCTATACCTTTTAGAATGCGGTAGTGAGACAACGCCACTAATAAAGCTTTGCAAAACTCCATAGTCGAGGGAAAAGACAAGAAGCGCGGGAGACCCTCTGATGTTATGAGTATTTGCAAGCCCCAGAAACTGTCTGACAACTAAATTTCAACTCAAAAAAAAAGTCAATTTCAAACTCCAGTGTAACGGAAAGTTTTACGAGTCTATATTTTATCAAATACATATGCATGGGTTTATTTTAGGTTAAGAAAGTGAACTTTGTTGTGGATCAACTTTCTACCGTTTGAGGAAAATATCATAAATTGACAGATCACGTCACATCCTTATATGTCGAGTTCATCAACTCAGTAAAGATGTCAATCGGCTAGTCTCACCATAGCAGTCGGTGAATTGATTAACTTGTTGCTCTGCTTATGCCATAAGTTTTTGGAAAATAACTATGTGTAAATAAAAATGCGTTTCCTTTACGTGTACCTGCGCAACTAAAAATGTTTTAAGTACACAGGTAAACTGTATCAATATGCTTCATCGTATGATGGTCGTCGTTGAAAAGTTTACTTCAAGACGAAGTTTAGAAACTTACAAATTTGCAATGGCCTCCAAAAATACTTACAAATTTGGGCGACATAAGATAGGGACCAGAACACAAACCCCATGCACAAAATTTTATTTTACACCGACCGTTCGAGTAAAGATCGAAATACTCAGGATCCATAGCGCTGAGCGAACTTTCACGAACTTCAAAAGTTATTTTTATTTTAGCCTGCCGCCCTCGTTGTATCGGGAAGCAAGTGGCAAAGCAAAGCCTATTTTTCATTATTGTTTTCATCAATTTGAACAGCAACAGTTTGCTTCGGTCAATCGGTCGTTCCCATCTTACGGCACTTATGTCAAACGTAACAACTTTTGTCGTGTTTTTGGTTAGGCTTGTAATAACTTCTTATCTTAAATATTTCTGGCTGTCTACTGGCCCGTTCTGAGACAGGATGATACGCAGCTAGCGTAACATAACATAGACAGGATGATACGCAGCTAGCGTAACATAACATAGAATATGTCTAATAAAAAGCGTGTGCTCACTGACTGTTCAAAAAGCGGGCCGATAAATTAGCGAGCAGCCAAAGCTGT
Source organism: Euplagia quadripunctaria (assembly GCA_963859945.1). Lineage (NCBI taxonomy): Eukaryota > Metazoa > Arthropoda > Insecta > Lepidoptera > Erebidae > Euplagia > Euplagia quadripunctaria. The sequence goes on along the minus strand of OY982564.1, from coordinate 219,046 downwards.
GCGTGCGCTACTCGCCAGCGCCGCGCCGATGGCCGTCATTATCGATATTTTTCATAACAAGATATTTCTAATGCTAATTTATACACTACGAATTTTGTGGGTTGATAGTTTTAAGCACTCGTATATACAGGTGGATTCTAAATTAAGAAAACCTAATTTTCAGGGCATTGTGTTGGAATGTCTCGAGGTAACATACAATACAAAAGACATTATATCTTTAGGGATATAACTTAGAAATATTATTCATAAATAAAAAAATGTTTAAAGGAACTAACCTTGACATATTGACATACAACACTTGCAAGAATCTCTTTTCTGCAGCTCAATGGACACAATATATAGTGTCTAGTCTCTACCTATAGAGCTTAAAGCAGGAGTAACAATTCTCAATTCAAAAAAAAAAGAGGTCGGCCCCGATTTGTCGGACGCCCAATTCGGTTTTCGAGCGGGGCGATGTTGTTGTTGTGACCGAAGAATTAGTGAGCTGTGGCGGCGTGCTGTTGGCGGTGTCGTTGGACATCGTCAACGCGTTAAATAGTCTGCCATTCAGCTGCATCAGGGAAGCGCTCCAGTATCACGGAGTGCCAGGGTACCTTAGGCGGCTGGTGGCAGACTATCTCGAGGAGCGTACCGTCATGGAGTTGGACCGAGATGGAGTTTTGAGTCGTCGGCCCATGTCGTGCGGTGTTCCGCAGGGGTCTGTCCTTGGACCACTCCTGTGGAACATGGGATACGACTGGGCCCTACGAGGCGACTTCCCCCCCGGGCTCGGCGTAATCTGTTACGCCGATGACACGTTAGTCACAGCCCGGGGGGTGAACTTTCAGGAGGCGGCGCGCTTGGCCACCAGGGGAGTCTCTCTGGTGGTCGGGCGCATCGAGGCGCTGGGCTTGCGGGTGGCCCTGGATAAGACGGAGGCCCTTTTATTCCATGGGCCCCGTCGTGGTCCACCCCCTGGCGCCTCTATAGAGGTCAACTCGGTCCTCGTACCGGTTCAGGCCCACATAAGGTCCACATAAGGACCTGATCCTCGACGGTAGGTGGCTCCTCGACGAGCACTTCCGACAGCTTGCTCCGAAGCTGGACGGCGCTGCGTCCGCCCTTGGACGACTCTTGCCCAATTTGGGCGGACCCAGCATCGCTACAAGACGGCTGTACACGGGGGTTGTCCGGTCAATGGCACTGTACGGTGCACCGGTGTGGGCGGGAGCTCTGACCGCCCAGAATAGGGCGCGCCTCTGGCGCCCTCAGAGGGTTATGGCGGTTAGAGCCATACGCGGATACCGCACCGTGTCGACGGAGGCGGCGTGCGCGTTGGCCGGGACACCCCCGTGGGATTTGGAGGCGGAAGTGCTCGCCAAAGTATATCGGCGAACGGCTGAGTTCCGGGCGGGAAGCGGCAGTCGGCCCCCGCCCGAAGAGGTACGCGAATGGCATGAGGCCGCTCGCCGAGCCACCATGGCTCGTTGGTTGTCCCGGCTGGAGGCTCCACGTGCTGGTTTTGCCGCCGTGGAGGCGCTCCAGCCGGTCATCGTCGAGTGGGCAGGGCGGCAGCACGGGACCCTTTCCTTCAGACTGACGCAGGTCCTTTCCGGGCACGGCTGCTTCGGGAAGTACCTGCACTCAGTCGCTAGGAGGGAATTGAGTCCCGCCTGTCACCACTGCGACTGCAGTGAGGACTCGGCTCAGCACACGCTGGCGGTTTGCTCCGCCTGGGCAACGCAGCGTCGGGCCCTCACTGCAGTCATCGGAGGGGATCTCTCGCTACCGGCCGTCATACGCTCCATGGCTGGTAGCGACAGGAATTTTACCGCGGTCGCGACCTTCTGTGAGGACGTCATCTCGCAGAAGGAGGCGGCGGAAAGGGTCCGGGAGGACGATCTCCACTCGGACCTAATTCGCCGCCGGACGTCTGTGCCTGGACGTCGCCTAACTGAGAGGAATTACCCGAAGGTGGTGCTCGCGCTTTGCGGGCAGGCGCTAGGAGGGTTCCGGATGTCTTAATTAATAAAGCTGTTCCCGAATTCCTCCTACTTAAGGCGCAGTATGGCACACCGTGTGGTTTTAGTCGGTTCGATTCCGACACACCGCCCCACCGAAAACCCCGGTGGGGTGACGGCCCGAGGGGGTTTCCACACGCCAAAAAAAAAAAGGGTATTCTAATCAGGCATCATGTTAATAAAAATATAAGTTATATAGCATAACGATGATGACCTACAAATACTGGCTGTCAGGACTTTTGTGTTAAAAACAACCATTTAATACTCAATACTTTATTGCATTCCATACTTACATTGATAATGTGTTAAATATAGGGTAAAATCAATTATGGACCCTGTGACCCTGGGCACAGTAAAGTTTTCATTAGGAGAGAGGAGGAAGAGAGCTTTTTATAAAATTATAATAATATGGATAATAATACTAAGAGTTACTATATTTTATGCTTCCATAAATAATTAGTTAATATATATTTTATTTAAATTTATCTTTATGTAATGTATTGCTTTAGATGGCACATAAAAAATAATAATTAAATGAATGTATTACGTATTTCGTTTTATAATAAAAATGTAAAATTATAATAAAATTTGTATTGTCTTGTGTACTTTAAAATAATAATAAAAAGTATAGTGACTTATGTATACTTAAACTGTCTATCTATAATTATCTTCTATATATATAAAAATGAATCCCTATTTCCCTTGGTCACGGCATCACACGTGAACGGCTGGACCGATTTCGCCAATTCTTTTTTTTTTGTGTTTTTATTGTCAGGAGAAGGTTCTTATAAAAGAAAAAAATTAAGAAAGTGTCGTGAAAAATTAGAAAATTTAAGAAAACTTAACGAGAGTCTTACCCGGGCGAAACTGCGGGGCGCAGCTAGTCAATGATATTTTTAAAACTTTTACTATTTCTCTGTGCTTATAAAGTAGTTTGTATATTTCTGCTATATTTATTTTTTTAAATCGTTCTTGTTTTTAGTATCCATATCTTTTGAATGTTCATCATTTCATTTGCCAAACTGTATTTTTAGTATTAGATATTGTAAAATACTAACGAAATATTGCGAAATAACTTTCGAGGTACATACACATATTGCGATAAGTTAACGTTAAACAAATGACAAAATAGTGCTTTTTGTGACAGGCCAAATACGTTATTTCCAGAAACATACCATCCCACCGAAAACAGTTTCGTGTAAAATGTTGCTTCCGAGACGATAAGGCTCGCACTGTCAAAAAGTTATCAGATCTCATGTAGAGCGAAACTTCTAACTCTACACGCCCTAACTCTACAAGCCCTAACTTCACAAACTCTACACCTTAGTCAAAATATGTGGTCTGGCCGTTTCGTTACTACAAGAACTATTGTATAACAGAAAAGTAATGAATAGGGAATACATTTTTTACCTTACGCCCATGTGACGGACCATATATTTTGACTAAACTGTGTAGAGTAAAGTAAAGAAGGCCAGTCAAGAGAAAAAGATGATTGCCTCATTCTTTGGACGGACGGGTCATTTCACAACAATCATTCTAGAAGATAAAAGGGCAGATTGGTATGTCAGTCATTGTTTACCAGTTGTCTTGGAACATTTTAGACAGCAGCGCCCAAGAAGTAGAATCCTCCTCCACCACGACAACGCTCTAGCTTACTCCGCACGACGAACTATCGAATATTTGTCTATCGAAGGTGTGGAGCTAGTGAGTCATCCTCCTTACAGTCCCGACCTGGCACCTTGTGACTTGTGACCTGTGACTGACTAAAAATAAAAGATAAACTTAGAGGAATTCGTTTTATGAACCCTGAAGATGCCAGGCTGCGTTTGAAAAAGGCGTGGAAGAGATCCCTTAATAACAGTGGGTTCACTGCTTCAGTCAATGGTTCCATCGCATGCGACGGTGCTGATAAAGGAATGGAGACTACTTCAAAAAGCAATAAAAATATTAACAGGCTTCTATATGATTTGGTTTTTTGTCTTCTAAAAACTTTCAGTGTGACCTCCGTATTATTTTATTGATATATTAAGCTAGTACCTAACTAAGATGTTAATTTTGGACATGTCCCTCTTTTTATCATTCCTTGTTTATTTTCAGAACCATCTTGTGTACCTCGCAGAAGGCACGTTGAAGTGGTTATCGGATCATTCCCGACCTTATAAAATAGCGAAAGAATGACGGCTGGTTTTTGGTACTGAACCTTTACTACTCATGGTAACTAGTGAGACTTGATGTTAGGCCTTACTTATTGAATGTATTATTTTTACAATTCTCACGCAATGCCTCCCATCTCCCTAGGTCTTATTCTAAATAATATTAAATGGCTTCGTGCTATTACTAAAAATTGTTATTAATATATTGTTTTAGCATTATTGTTTCTTTTATTTGTACTCCTGCTATACTCGCATCTGCTTCACTCTATGGTCGACTAGTAGACGCACTAGACCCAACGGCATTAAGTCCCATAAGAATGATCTGATTACGGGAAGTGTCAACAAACAAGTCATGTCTGTCGTTGTGCGTTGTGGTGCAATGGTTGCACTAATTCACTTGCGGATAGTGGCTGTAAGATAAGATCTAGCTAATGTCTCAGACTCCGGTAGCATCATGACTATTCATTCGAGAAAGCCGAAGGAGAGGTCATTCTGTACATGGGCATTTTCTTAGCAACAAGTGAACGATATGACTTCCAAATCCAAATCATCTTATTATTATGAGTGGAGGTTGAGCGTTTAACATAACCAGTGTTCGTTTTATCGAATCGGCAAGTTCATGGCCGCCCGCGCCACCGATAACACTGTTCGCACTAACTGTCGTGTATTGCGATATCAGCATGAATATTGTGTATTACTGGAATATTGAGTACTGTAATAATAACGTATAAAGTGTTAATTAATTGACTTCAAAAATTAAGAGCGCTATTTTTAAAGTTAAAATTAAAATTAAAATTTTTTATTAAGTTAAAATTTTTGAAGTTAGTTTTTATGGATTTTATTAGTAACAGAATGAAAATTTTTAAAATTAAAAAAATATGTACCATTTAAAATCTTTAACTTTACACATTCCACCTACTTTTAGGAAAAACGGAGGCAGAAATACCTTTCAAACGGTCATAACTTGTAAACGGATAGTTTTTTTTTCAAAAATTCTTATTGTAACTGCATACTAGAGTCATACCCTTTCAGTGATTTAAGTAAGTGTTCCTTTTTCAAATACATATATATATATGGTGTATAGTAAACATATTATTAAATGTTGACGAAACATTTGATTTCATTGAAGAAAAAAACAGAAGCAATTACATGTTTTACGAACCATTCTGGAGCTATAACAATTACTGAAATCTTTTCACAGTTGGACAAAATATCGCGGACCTAACATACATTCAAAATACAAACAATCTTCTTTTTAAGTTAGTTAACAAAACATCTCTTCGCTATGTTGAAGTGTATGTCCTTTTAATAAATTCTAAAATATATATTTGTTACATATATCTATAGACCCTTATAATTCTTATGTCCTACCCTAGTAAAATACTCATCATTTCATATGTATCTGGGTTAACAGAGTTAGAGCTGAGTAAAGATTTTATTCTCAGTGGTATGATTTTGCGTTTACAAATTACACTTTTTTTTCATTCAATATCAATTAGTATTAGAGAACGTTGCGATGACGTCACAGGTCAAGTGTCACACCCCTGTGGGTCGCGAGGCGAGTGCCCCACGGCGAGTGGCGCGCGAGGGCGCGACTCGCCGGACGTCCGGACGGACACGTCAAACAAATATAACAAGTAGGCTTTTCACTAATTGTATTCTGTATACATTCACATTTGATAAAGAACTGGATAGCACTAAATAATAACAATCGTATTTTAAATGTGTCTTGTGCTACTGCTGGACAAGGGGTATGGGTCTCACACAGTTTTAATAGGATAGGGACAGACTACACAAAGCTCAAGAACGTTATAGAGAGCGGTCAGGCGTGCAGGTTTTCTCTTGATATGTCTCACCATTAAAGCGTATACAATTAATTTATTATTACATAACTAAATTTCTAATATTTACATAAATGACCAAACAAAACAGTGCCAGTGAGATGCTAATGATTGGATCACTGGGATGAAATGCGAACCAAAATAATAAATAGTATAACCATCAGAAAAACTGATTGAACTTTTTAAAAAGAAATTTATAAAAATCCAGTAGCACAAGCAACGAGATCTTTCAGCGTCAAAACATTGAGACTAAACTCCACGGATAGTCAATCGTGAGGTGGCTACTTATAAATCAGTGCGTCATAACAATTCACAAGAAAAGAGAAATGATATGAGTACATCAGAGTAGAAAAAGTTGTTCCATACAAAAGATAGTAAACAGTAACTATTTATGATGTTTACAAGGCACCATACATACACATATAACGCTTCGTTTACGACTACAAGTGGACTGATGAGTTATTTAATGATTTACACGAAATGAAATACTCTAGTTAGGTTATACGTGATTGACTTGTTGCGTCATATTATATTAGTTTGTTTTCCTTTAATTTTCCTCTAATTGTCACATTGATTTTCTTTAAGGAGTTGTTCAGTTCAGTTCACACGATACCGAGCTTCGCGGTGATCGTCAATTTACGAGTAATTGATTATATTGTGTTCAAGTCACATATTATTCACGTAGTGTATGTTTTTAAATAATTCAACATCGAAATACTAAGAATTGTAGACCTAATCTCCTAATTACAAAGAGTAAAATGATGTGTGTACACTTTAAGTAATTTACTAAATAAAATTAGCGCCGTAAACAATATAGGGCGCTCTTGTACCTTATGCACTATAGAAATTATTTACATATATATCTACTTTATCCAACTACTTTGGTGGTGCAATTCTTGTCAGTCCGGTAAACCTATGCAATCATCAAAGATCGTTAAGGGCACGACAAATTTGGTATTTGTTGTATTTGGCATTAACTGCAAGCAGGCCAAGGTAAACGAATGCCTTGATATGATTATTGCGTTTTTCAACGAACCTGTTGTTATTATGACTCGAGAAAGATATGAACATTGTGTGCTCCCTAGGGATGAATCTGTTACTCTACTCGCCTTGATACGCTTTTTTAATTCCATAGTTGTTATTTTAAATAAGAAGAAAAAATATCTTATTAATAATATCAAATTTACTTAAGAGTAAGAATGAAATTCAAAGTTCAAACTTCAAATATTTTAAATTTTATACAAAACTCTTCCTGGCCTTTTTCATCGCGATAGAATGAACTAAAACTTGTAGTAAGTGGTTAGATGACCAGAGGCACCTAGACACTAAATTAGAAGTTTCCAGTAATTAGTGTTTCGGTTTCGTCTCGACTTTGATAGCAACTCACTCAACATAACCTACCCATACATCGGTAGAAAATTATTAAAAATGTCATTCGACGTCATAAGATTTCAACAATATATCCTTGTGTTATTACATAGTTTGACGAGATTCCCGAGAGCTGTACACCTAGCTTTACCTGTCTAGAAATATAAATTCATTTTATTGAAAACCATATCCAAACGATTAGGTTTCAGTTTTTAAGTAGTCGGTATTTCCACAGTTTCTAGGTCATGTATTCTGTATATTGCGGAAGACGTTGTTTCTGTTTATCAGAAACCCTCTCCGTTGTGCGCTCAACAAATTACTAAAGTTTTATCATAATTGGATAAAGAGATTAGGAATGTAGAAAAGAAGAACACATTAACATAAATTTATACTTGTGTTAATGTGTTTCTCTATTTTATACTGGAAAGAAAATATCAATATGAAAGAACCGTTAGACAAACGTTCGGTGTCCGACCTATACTTAAATTTTTTTTCCTGCTTTCTTCTTTCTGTCTTCTTCTGTAATATAATGTAGTGTCGAGTCGAAACCTCAATACACAACAATGGTACAAACCTCATCACTAGTTGCAGATAACCGGTGCGTCGTTGTTTTACATACGTAGGTCCGCTCGCTTTAATCTAATTGTGTGCTAATTAATTCCCTTGCCAGGGATAATTAACGACCGCACGCAAGTCCACGACGCACCCTAGGCGAGGGGAAACACTGCGGCCTGGTGACATCCATTCATGAAATTAGTTCGCCTTCTGAGAACAGGTGGATCGCAATCACGTAATATAGAATGACGATTATATCAACAAGAAAATATAAAACTAGAATTAAATAACTTTCAATCTTAATAAGTATCAGTTTTGTTTTACATGTTATAAAATCCCCAATAAGAACTTAGTGTCAGCACAAGCATTAGGTGCAACGATGTAACAAATTGCTGCGACCACAACTCGAGATAACATTGTGTGATATCTTTACAATATTATTTATGAATGTCGCAAACTTTAAAATATCTTCACCTACCTACCTAATATATCATACCTAGTGTCTATAACAATAATTTTAAAGTCATATTTTAACCACCGGCGCAAAAATGTGTTTTAAGTTTAATGTGTCTTCAACATCGGCGGCAAGCCAGTTGGTTTCGGGTACTTCTGAGTTGCCCTTTTGATCATATAATGTTCTGCGTGGTTGAACCTTACCGGCCTTCCCACCAAAGTTGGCTTGTAGACATGTTTTGTCATTCGTTCCGCAATCTACGTGCCCAAACTACCTCAGCATACCCTTTTTCAATTGTAGTCACTATGTTCTCTTTCAAGCCATTCTGCTGTCAAACATTCTAATTACCTAATGCTACATAAAACCCAGACTTCACCAAGTTTGTCAAAATTGATATGAAAGATGCATCCTGCAGCAGCATCCTTGTCTATTATGTATAACAAGAAGACAAGTGAAATGTTTTGTTTCCTCTTTATGCAGATTAATTTGTATTCATTCATCATTATTTGACCAAATTGCTATTGGAAATACTATACTCGTTATGCCGGTTAAATTTATTTAAGCTAAATTTTAAGCACTTTCGTGACTAAGTTTAATACCCGGTATACGGCTGGATACTTACTTACTATCCGGTACCGGTTATAAAACGGATATCCATTTCATCTCTAGTATTTATTGATAACATAATAATATTTTGAAGAAGTTCATTAATTTCGACAAGTCACAAACAAGTGCAATGGGATATTGTTATTGTTCTAAGCGTAAGCGTCCTCCAAATATTATAATAAAACCTATTAAGAAACTATTTGTAAAAAAATTTAAACTAATGGCACTTATATACATAAGTTAAGTAATTAAGGACATACCCACTAACCAGCTTAATTTTTTTATGGAAACATTTTCCTTTATATTAAGTAGCCACAACTAAATCAACACTAGCCCTACAAATGTAGTGAATATTGCTTCTAAAATAATCTTATCACAAAACAAGCTATATTTAATTTACTAATCATTAACAAACGATGTGAACATCCATTAGTACATTAATGAATATTTCCAGTTATGTAGCATTCTTCCACGTATAACAGTCTTATTCTATATTAATAAAGAAAGCATACTAAATAACAATTATTTCACCGATGCCGACGCCACAAATGGTCCGTCCACAGATACCACAACCCAAATACATGTTAATGATGTAGATTTTTTTTATCGCCACATTTATTTTATTTTACGCTCTGTCCGCTTATAAATTTAAGAAGTAACGATTTCCTATTAGAAATTCACGCGACGCCATAATGTAATGAATTCTTGGGCGCGCGTCGGCCGACACCATTCTCACAGACAGTTCGGTACCAGCTCGCCACCAGCGGAACGCTCTAGTGCCACGTGGTGCCAAACGCACAAATACATACAAATATATCAGTTGTGTTGCGTCTTGGATACACTGTTTACTGCGGTAAGTGAATGATATCGGTCAACAGTGAAATTGATGTTCCAGAAAATAGCTATAAGTTCCTCGCAAAGAAAATATTACATTACGTTATCACTCAATCGTGTTAGCGGTAGCTAAGTCGGCTTATTGTAATCATGTTATCAGTCGACCTTCTCTGATGATACGTACACTACATATTATACATGTACACTGTACAGGCATTTCTTTATATGGTATTAGTGGCTTTTTCTGTGCATTTTTGTGTTAGATGGAGTTACTCAATCGCAGCGACGATCAAAGGAGCTATTACTTACAATTCAAGCTTTATAGTACCTACGAGTAGATCACGTGTTGAAAAACTTTGCAAAGGTTTGCTTCATGGTAAGTAAAGTCCTTTCGGTATGAAGGTAGGAATTTAATTAAGAAATTCTTCATTGCAGCATTAGAGTGTTTAAAGTCTTTATGAAATTCGAATGAGTGAAAACGAAACCAAATAGAGGCATCGCGACGACACCATTCCTAAAGCAGCGACGCGAACGCCGGCGGGTGCGACGGACTCGGGGGCATTCGCGCTAATCCGCCTCACATACTGTGCAGTATCGTACCCATTCATAAAATATTATATTGTTTTCCTTGAACAATATTAATAGAATTATTTGCGGACCGATAACGAGCTGTTATTTAAAATAATATCAGTGGAGTGTGAAGGCGTTCGCTAGCACGTGTCGGCTCCGCGCAACCGCGCCGTTCAGAGTGCGCACATGTGACACACATAGTGGCGCACTCATTAACTATTGTCTAATAGCGCCTTCGCTCACAATCAGCAAGGATCGCGCTGTAAATAAGCATCGCAGGATTCAAATTCAATATCTTTATTTTATAAAATTGCTCAATTTATTATTAGTAGTGAATTTGAAAAAAAAAATATAATTTTAAATTATAGATCAACACACACATAAGCACAGCAACACCAGGTCGCTTTTTTAAATGTAATGGATGAGCTCTGTACATATGTATAGCCTCCCCGACGCTGTCCGCTTGATTAACAAATTCGTTGGACGCGAAGTTGCCGAGTGATCGGCGGCGGCCTCAGCCGGGTTATCGCGCGACCTCTTATCACCCGCGCACAGACACACTAACGTGCGCGCACCGCACACATACACACATGCTCACACTGGACCGTGTGTGTGTGTGCGTGCGTACGAAATAGGTCGCGTTTGTCGCCAGATGTAATTAGAGCAAGAAACTGTTTATTGTTACCCGATAGACAACGGTCGTTACAATATCGCGTTAGACAATAATTGTTAATATTTATTTGGTAGCGAGGACATAAATAAATATGTAATGGGGATGCTGCTGTCATATGTCGGTATCACGCGGTCACCGCCGGCGATAGCCCGTGACCCGGCGTGATTCCGGCGCAGCGCGCTGCTGTCCAGCCGGCGCAGCGGCGCCTCTGTACAAGCCTGCAACAATAATACATGTATGGTCACGAGTACATGATGTGCCCACGAACTGACAACATATCCCCTCTGAATAACAAATTCTCATTATTGATATTATTTGTACATGCGATTAGGTATTACTTGCAGACTCGTTGTTCGAAAGTAGTTAAATACATAAATGGATAAATAATAGAGTTAAATAACTATTTATTTAACCCTATTATTTATCTATTTCTGTGTGCATATTGACTTTCCAAACTTTGAATATCTCAATGGTGAGTTACGGTCGACCTTGACAAGTTACTAATTTTATAGCAGAAGTCTTATTTTTTGCAATGCAAATGTACTGAATTACTGATTAATGTTAGACGAACACATACCGAAGCCTCGAACACCTTGTCAATAACGGCACCTCGTAGATATTCATGGCCAACACTCGTCATAATAGAACGTATATTATCAAATATCTATAATCGTTACTACAAGAACTGTTGTATAACAAAAAAGTAATGAACAGTAATAACTTTTTCACGTTACGCCCATGTGACGATAGAGAAACGGCCCGACCACATATTTTGACTAAGGTGTAGAGTTTGTGAAGTTAGGGCTTGTAGAGTTAGGGCGTGAGTTTGGCTCTACAGGAGATCTGATAACTGTTTGACAGTGCGAGTCATATGGTCTCGTCTTGGCAACATCTTAGATGAAAATGTTTTTGGTGGGATTTCACTTCTTTTTGTAAATTATTTATGACATTTTTTTTTAAATTTTGATCATGGGGGTTGATTTACTAACTATAGCTATAAATCCTGAAATATGGATTCGTTATTTATAATGTAAACGTAAAACATCAATTTGCAGACCTCTTGCATGAAAATTTGCGAAAGTTTCACACAAACTCATCCCTTACTTTAAAGGGTTTGGGGGTAAAAATTCCAAGTTTTAGAATTTTTTTGTTGTTTATGTACTAATACTAGCTTACATACTAAATTACAGCTTTCTAGGACTTCAGAAAATACCCTAAGAATTTTGATGATCATCAGTGAGTGAGTCAATGACGAAATCGGAGTTTTTTAGATATCAATAAAATCTAAAGTATAAGAGCTATGCAATTGAAACTTTATATGTTAAATAAGTCTCGTCACTATTGATATCATATCCCGAGAATTTTGTGTATCTGGTATAATCGAAACCCAAGTTATGAGGGTTCAAAAAAACGACGAAGTGCTTCGAGAAAAGGTAGGTAGTGTCCTTGCGCTTCGCTTGGCTCGTCTTGGCGGGGTCACTACCGTACCCCCAGATTATCTTCATAATTAGTGCAACAAGCTTTTTGAGAACAAATAATTCGACAAAACCTAAACTTATTTAATTCATTTTCGTACATGGCTTAAATAAAAGCTTGTTTATGCAAAGTTTTTTTTTTTTTTTTTAAGGGATGGTAACCGCCAAAACACATGATTTGACACAAAATGGCACAACTTGCGGTGTAAAGCAGTTAAGAGGTTCTAAAGATTCGTGGATTGTCGATAATTGTGAGCGCAAACATAAACAAAGTTCATCGACTCGCCGTCGAACCCTACAACACAACGCGTGCCTTCACATTAGCGAATAAAAACTGACACTTGGCGGGTGCCCACTCAAACCAGATGTTCCGGTGTATACACACATATTTACACTTAGTTTGTTGCGCAGAGTTCGGTTCTAAACCAATGGTCGAAATAACCGTAAATTATAAACTACGATAAATAAATAACTTGTACTACTGAATACCTACATTCCAGAAATAATATATATCTTTTCTTTTATTTCCCGTGCAATAGATAGCTATAGTTTATTAGTAATTTTGTCAGTACACACTTTTTCATAAAACTTCTAAAATGTTAATAGCTTACCTAAATTGAAAACTACATACATAAACTCCTGCAATCTGGATTAGGCTGGGCAGAACTAGAAGTCGTCACAACACAACATTGCATCCACGCTTGTTATTGGAGTCCTCAAGTTGATTTAAAGACCCGAATGGTGATAGATTAACAGTACATCGCCCTTGGCGTAAGAGTTGACAACATTGAAATCCATGCAAGGCTTCTCCGACATATCCGCGAAGACGAACAGGTGAACATATTCTACATTTGTATAGCGAGTTCTGCCATCATAAACAATATAGATAATAAACTTTTCATGTATTACAAAAAGACCTTTGACACTGACAGGTTCTTGCTAACCACTAACCACCAACCACAGAATGAATGAATTACTATGGTACACGGTACTTATGAATCCATTTACTGGTAAATTTGTGGTCCGTATACCGAGGTTATGTCGAACTATTACAAGAGAATCGTTATTGTAATGGTACTATTATAATTGGAACTGATGGTATAGTAGTCACTTTTATTAATGAACTTGCTTTAGAAATGACCCAACTACGTAAAGACCTGACAATATTAGAGTTTCACCAAGCTCTAATATTCTGATATTTCTCACAGGCCTTTTTCTGCAGTGGAGTCATATAAATAAAATAATTGTCCTAGTTGTCTAAGTTATTGGTATTCCTACTACACGTTGACCGTATTAGTATGAATCGTATGCTTTCAAGCAATTTTCATAACCCTTCATTAGAAAAAAACGTGATCTGAAGCACCACTAAAGCTAGTTGAAGTTGCACAATCTAAAAACATACATGTTTTGTAAATGGCATAACAAATAATGTCGTATGAACATGACACTTTAATTATTTATGTTATCAACTTTATTAGACCGTTGTCAATTGTGTAATAACGAGCGAGTTGCTTTAACTTTAATACAACAAGTTTAGGTTGTAAAATAATGAATGTACTGGTTGAAACTTATGCAAGCACTTAAATGTTTTAAAGCACACACTAAAAGGGTTGGATGCTCCTCCTTTTTAACAAATCAATGATACTGTTTAAGTCTAACTAACAGTGAGACTAAGTCCATCTAGAACGTGTTACAGAAAGTTCAATAATTTTGTCTATTTTATTTTTTGTACGGGCAAATATACAAACCCGTATATTATATCAACATCATTACTAAAAGAAGTTTCATTAATAAAAGTTGTATATCTAATGAATTATTAGCTTAACGATAGGTCATCAAGTTCTTATTGTCATTACTATTAAGGGTTCTGTATTAGAAATAATATTGTCCAATTTTTAGAGTCCACTTTAGGACCCTAAAATTTTAACACACCTTTTTGTAGCCTGTATATCGTCATATCTGTGAAGGCTGCACAATAACTAAATACCCGACAAGTTTTCCATATCTGAGTCACAAAACAAAACTTAATTTTATGATATGTAGGTTTATATAATTTTTTGCAACATTTTTATTGATGCTCCGCTCCTATTGGTCGTAGCGTAATGTTATATAGCCTATAGCCTTCCTCGATAAATGGAATATCCAACACTAAAAGATTTTTTCAATTCGAATCAGTAGTTCCTGAGATTAACGTGTTCAACCAAACAAACAAACAAGCTCTTCAGCTTTATAATATTATTACAGATTAGTATAGATATATCTGCGTCGCGTCGGTGAGGTAAGTCTGCATGTTGTATGTGATAGTTATAAAGTGAACGATCTTTGAATATTTAATATCTCGTCAACATCTAAACCAACACAAAAAAATTCTTTTCTCTCTCAACCCTCTCGTAGTAAGTTATCCAATGTGTTTTGTGTATTAGTTTATTGATGAAATACTGATCAGTTATTATGCGCATTAAGTTTAGTGAAAATTTTGGCTACTATCTCACACAATTTCAGTGCCATCTAGCAAAGACCTGTTGAACTATGTAGTAACTACTCATTTCTGCATGAAATCCTACATTGAAACTTCTCTTGCGGAATAGTGATATCATTTGCGATACAACATCCCAACATCAACAGTTTTGCCGCGGTCTGCCAACCACCTTGCATGGAGGATTCCTTATAAAATAATAAGTTTATCTTATTAGAGAATATAAGATACCTTTTAGTGTTGGATAGTCCATTTATTAAGGAAGGCTATATAACATCACGCTACGATCATCATCTGGAGCGGAGCATCAATGAAAAATATTGCAAAAACGGAGAAAATTTACAAACGCAGACGAAGTTGCGCGGGACAGCTAGTGGTTTGATATTTTTCAAATTGCATTTGTAAATGAAGTCTCTTCTAAGGCAACTGTGTACCGATTTTGCAGCGAATTAAAGTGAAGTCGGCAAACTATGGCTGATGAAGAAAGATGAGGTGGCCCTTTCACGGCTGTTACAGAAGAAAATGTGTCAGATATTAAAAAATTCATAAAAGGGAATTGGTGAATCACATAGAAAGAGATCCAGTACAATTCAGGGAACCGTTCACAAGATTTTACACGAGGAGTATAGTTTCGCGCTGGGTGCCGTGTTGTTGTACCGTACAACCTCACCGACGCCACGCTCAGAAGCAGGCTCACGTGAAATGGCAGGCTTGTCTTTGTGAGTTTACGACACTATGATAAGTGACGAATCTTGAATTTATCAATACGATCCAGAAACTAAGCGCCAGTCAAATGGCTGTTTCAAAATGAGCCAAGGCCTGCTAAAATGAAGTGATCGAAAAGCGCAGGGAAGATTTTGATCGCTAGTTTTTTCACTATGACAGGATATCTGGTGTTGTACCTTTACGGGATCAAAGTAGTATTAATGCCGATTGGGATACTACCACATGCTTGCCAGAAATGTTCACCACTGTCGTTAGTAAGCGACCGAATGCGGGACTCCGCGGGCTGGTGCTTCACTGCGACAACGCATCCGCGCATTAGTCGCTGGTGTTCAAAACGATTGACTTCCAGGACAACACACCGGTCAAACTACAGTGTCATCCTTCTTACATCCCTGATTAAGCAGCGTGTGATTTCCTTTTATTGCCTAAAATAAAAAGCGACTCAAAGTTTTAAATGAATTTAATAAACAAAATTAGGTCTTAGAATTTTTTGTCCCACGTATTTCGACTCTTCTCCTACAGGCCAATGACTTGTTCATTTTTTTTTGCCGATTCTATTAGTTCTCGAACGCTCACAGTTTTTCCAAAAATAATGCGATAACATCGAGGCATGTTATAGAGAGCGATAGGAATTTTTATTATTTCATTACCAATATGGCTGAAGTCAGTGACAAAACTTGTATCTGAGGCGCAAACGTAGGCTCGGCGCAGGCTGGTGAATGATGAGAACGTTTGGAGCGTACCGGGGGTGTGGCGCGGTGGTGCGGGGGTGGCAAAGGTAGAATAATTGTCACAATAAACAGTCGGTAATGGAGTGGCGCCGCGCCCAACGAGTTAATTAGTGAAATGACACCCGCCCCCGCCCCCCGAGCACCGCCGTGGCCCGCGCGCGCCGGCCACTCCCGGTGTCCCACCCGCACATTACGTTATAGCCTAAGCTATGAATTTTTGGCAACTTTTTTAAGTAACGTCTAATTATAGATGTTCATGCTGAGGGTAAGCACCTGGTAATTACTTGCTTGGTGTTTACATACTTATTTTCAACCCATTACCCTACAAATAATTCTACATATTAACAAAATATATAAGCGAGTAGGCTACCTACTTTTTATTAGCGCATAGTAGGCAGTATGTTTCAAGGAATCCGAATCCGATTTTTGTTACAAACTGTCCTAACTCTATGATATTATCTCGATGATACAACTTTATAACGACTTCATAAAATAATGATTTTCATGATTTAGTAATTACATCGACTGCCCTGGTTTATCTATACCTACGAATTTATTCGCTCGAATGTATTTGAGTTTTCGCTTTCATATTCAAAGAATTACATTCATTCAAAGAATATTAAAAGTCTATTATTCAAAATTAATTCAACAGCGACGACGGGAAACCTCAAAACGGGCTTCTTATTTTGTGTCCACTATTTAAGAAAAGATATACGGTTTCACGTGTAAAGTATCTCGAGGATGCCCGACTAGCTCTGAACCTCACGGGGCCCTCTAGCAGGCGCGGTGACACCATAGAGTAAAACTAATATGTTCGTTTAGCTTAGCTTCAGTTCGTTTTAGTTACCAATAAGATAAGATGAATGAAAATGAAACCCATTATAATTAGATGAAGTAAGTCAAGATCGATCATGTTTCCTATCTTCGAGAAGAACTCAGTTTGTCCTAACCCGCCTTCGCAAGAACACTCAGATGGTTTGTCTTCTTATTGGTTCTTAATAAGAAGATGAACCTTACACAACGCTATATTAACCACTATACTTGAAGGGGGGTCTTGCACACCCTAACGAAAGAGAACAAATAATAAAGCGATACATTCTTACAAGACTGGCTTTCTTATATTTTCCTGGGGCACGTGGTTAGACGCTTAACGCAATGTCTCAAAACAACGGTCTTCGTCCATTGCATGTGGACACTACGGTGGGCCTAGTCTACAAACTAAAATTCCTAATGATGTCATCCAATAAAGAAATAAAATTACATAGCTGGCCACGTCTGCCGAAGGACCGATGGCCGTTAGAGCAAACGGGTCCTAGAGTGGAGGCCACGAATCGGTAAATGGAAGGTAAGACGATCCCAGTCGGATGGACTGACGACCTGAAGAAGGTAGCTGGTATCCAACCTACATTCTTCAGGTCGTCAGTCCATACGTCCGTCAGTCACGGCGCACGTTGGGAGAGTCCAACCTCTTGATTTCAAGTGCAACTAACAGCTAACAACTAATCTACTGCACTATCGCCACTTACGAACCACTATACTACCAACTCGACAAAATAATTGCTTGGATCACTTCATGCTCAAGACGAGACTGGCGGCCAAAGTGTCAGTAGCCCACTCATCTCTTACAGACCATGACACAATAATATTGTTTCTTTTAAAAAATGTTCCAAAAAACCAAAGTAAATACGCCTGCGTACCGCACTGATCACTCACAAATATCGTAAGATATAAATAAGAAGGATTTTAGCTAGGTGTTTCAAATGTGTGACCCTAGTGAAGCAGCTGAGTTTCTAGTGACTTCTATCAAACAGATTTTTGAGTCTAACACGACGACTATCAAACTCTCTAACCGGAAAAAGGTTCTTAAGCCATGGATACCTCCAGGACTACTTCGGTGTATAAGAGATGTCGAGATAACTTACATAAACGTAGTAAACAGGCACCTACTAATGAGACTCTGCGGCTTATATTCACACGGTACAGAAACTTCTGTAATAACCTTTTAAAAAAAGTTGAAAATGAGTTCAATAGCAATGTGCATGCAATGCAATTCAAGTTGCAGGCAAAAACAATAAAAAGTTATGGCAGGCAATAGGAACCGTCACGGGAAGAAATAAAGCCAAAGTTTCACCTTCCCCCCTCCTTACACTCTCACCGTCATCGGCCCAATCGGTTAAACTAATCAATGACTATTTTGCGGCCATAGGTAAAACCCTAGCGGAAAAAATTCAGGGTGCACAACAGACACTTGTGAACCGTAAGGTTAGAACTTCCAATCTACATTCAATGGTACTCCTCCCTACCGACGAGATAGAAGTTTGCAGAATAATAATGTCCCTACGCCATGACTGTGCTGTTGGATGGGATAAAATATCGGTAAATATTATTAAAAAACACATACGAGTCTTAGCCCCGGCACTAACATACATCTGCAACCTGTCCCTTAAAACTGGAATATTTCCCATAGTGTTTAAAAGATCTTTGGTTCACCCTATCTGCAAGGGTGGGAATAGAGATGAAGTCACTAACTATAGGCCAATTGCTGTTTTACCCTCACTATCAAAAATACTAGAGCGTATCATGAACGAGAGGCTTAAAAATTTCCTCGAAAAATATCATATCCTGTCGCCCTCACAGTATGGTTTCCGATCTGGCCGATCGACCTCGGATGCTGTGCATGATTTAACTGAGTATATAGTAAGAAAACAAATGGGGGTCAGAAAGTAATCGGTATTTTTCTCGACCTGGCAAAAGCCTTTGACACCATCTCTGTCTGGGGTCCTTGTGGAGAAGATGGAGCAAATTGGCGTAAGAGGAACACCTTTACAAAGACTACCTTAGTGATCGTACACAAAGCGTTAAGATTAATAGCTACATAAGCCCTGAAAAAAGTATAACATACGGAGCCCCGAAAGGAAGCGTGATTGCGCCGACTTTATTCCTTATTTCTATTAACGACTTGTGTGTTATTAGCATAAAAAACGGTAAGGTGTTTACTTATGCTGATGACACAGCCTTGATATTCTCCTCAAACACATGGCGAAACGCCTTCAGCTGCGCTCAAATGGGTCTAAACAAAGTAACTAAATGGCTGCGCAACAACATACTTACTTTGAACACCGAGAAAACCAAGAAACATTTGCCATTCGAGATAATTCCATCCCATCTCATTCGCAGTTCTCGATCGTGGCACATAACTGCCCTATGCCAAATACCAGCGGTTGTGCATGTACATGTCTTAAAACAACGAAGACTATATTATATCTCGGTGTCACACGTGATTGCTCTTTAGGTTTTCATCCACACATTGACGCACTCGCCACAAGACTCAGAAAATTAATATACGTGTTTAAGAACGGATGAAAATCTACTAAAATCTGTATATTACGCGCGCACTATGCCAGCCGTTGCTTACGTACTGCATAACAACAAATCAAAAATCATCGAACTAGAGAGAGCCCAACGTGCGATCCTAAAGGTCTCATATAGCTCTCCTATTCACTACCCCACAGCTGGTTTATATAACGAGATAAAAATACTAACAGTACGGCAGTTGTTCATCCTACACACCATACATATACCATACCCTCTAACCTCGAACCCAAAAGACGCTCCAACCCTGTTGACCGCCGTCATTGCCGATATAACACTCACTTTACCAAACGTTTCTTCTGCTTTATCGGAGGATACCTATACAGTAATATTAAGAAACACCGAAATATATATCCCCTTACCAAGCTCGCCTGCAAGAAAAAAATCTACGAGTGGCTTATGACCCTAGATTACAACCGCACAGAGAAACTAATTACTATAGAAGTCTGAATTCCATTATCCTTACTATTCCCATATACATCAGACACACACACACACACACTCACGCACGCACACACATATACTTACACACAAATACACAAGCCCAGACACACAAACACATTGATGTTAGATGTTACTGAAATGCAAACAGTAAGCGCGGAGGAACCCTGGTGACCCAAAATACAGGCTTTTGTCTAGTTTGGGCACCAGATTTCCACGATATATCTACGCACTATGTAAGCGCCATTATAATTATAAATACGTAACCATGTAATTTTTATTGTGCAATGAAATAAATTTTTATTATTATTATTATATACTTCGAAACTTCCAATACACCGCGCGAGGGTAGACGTTACTAATAGGCCGAAGCGCCTCTTCAAAGTGCAGCTAACAACTAGCTGTTGTTAGCTGCACTTTGCAGTACTTCATAATTATATATATAACATAATTTAAACTAACGCAGTACGCGTTAGTTTAAATTTGGCCGTAAATATTTGTATATCTTTAAAGAGCTTTCCTCTCGGCTTCGTTCGCTTTGATTTGTTTTTTTTTTATTTTTCTGCACTTCGGAATAAGATTTTTTTTCTGGATGAAAGATTATGACAAGATAATTAGAAGTAGGTTTAAATTGACTTCCGAGATTTGTTTACATTATCAGTTAGTTACAACTGAAGTTAATAAAAGTGTGTTACAAAAGGACGAGTATGGAATACTCTCCAGCTGTGATGTGTAATGACATAAAAAGGCCACATACCAAACTAAATAAGTACCAACTGTATCTGGCGTTACAGACGACTGGCGAATCAACGTCTAGCTGCCACAATCAAACAAAATGTCACGCTATCCACAATACACACACCAGTAGATGTAATATCAGTACAGTCCCACGGTGCCCACTATCTGAGACAATCGCTGTATTTATGAGATCTGCCAAACGAACAACCATTGACTACTTCAACGCATATATCTTATGTTTCTAATTAATTACGTACACTTTTGCAACTTATAAATTCTTAAATAAAGAAATATGTCATACTCATAATTTATCAAGGTTTAGGAGAAATTAATATATTTTTTTAAACATGGGGTGAGAACACAACAGATTTATGTTTCTATTAGAACCGACATAGTGTTGGGCAGGTCACCAGAGTTTCATGGAAAAATGTATCTATATGACTGTATATGGTAATCGTGTACCATCAGATCGTATATCCTTGTTCGACAACCTAGTTATTATAAAATATACGATTTAATTTTACTGAAACTAAGGTCGAAAAATTTCTAGCACCGCGTCGTCGTTCTTAGCGTGTATCGAATACACACTCAGTACAACTTCGCACTGAGGCGTGCAGCGTGCTCGCAACTAGTTTCTCGTTTAGAGTATTGACCATCCACTTGCACCTGATGGCTGGTCAAGGACAAAGGTCATCACTGGAACGATACACAACACGTGTGTATCGTATTTCTTTGTTTGGTTTGTGACAGCGATTGTGCCAGGATAGGGTCACATCTCACCTTGGTGACGTTCAAAATGAGATTAATTGCAGCTATGAAAAGAATAGGATACCTAGTCTTTTTATCAAACGACGAAATGATAGGTATCAAAGAAATTAGTATGAAATATTTGTCAACTAAAAAAACTAGACAGCCTTTGTATGATGATATAAAGTTTATGCGCGGGCTATATATCTACCTATAACACGGTTGAAAAAATAAGCCTAATATAATAATGTTTATCTTACCTATATCTATTATGAGCTTGTTAAATAATACTAAAAATATTGTATAGTCCCGAAGGTGATAGAATTTCAATTATCAACATATTTTATTAAGCTGGTAATGGAAACGAGGCGGCGCGGTCGCGTGCATCGCCGCACGTTCGCCGTGGTGCGTTCTTTTGGCCATTAGGTCTGCTGTAATGTAATTAACTGTTTGTCCATCGTCAAAACATAGGTTTCGTATTTTTAAACCTCTGTATAAATTCTTCAACTTCATACATATTTAATCTTTGTTGCACCGTCTGAAGGCATTCTCTTTTGTAATAGTAAAAGAAATTTAGTTAGTAATATTAAGAGTAATGAAGCGCATCTGCACTAGCCAAATGTGTACTAGTGCTAAATGAAAGCAAAATATCGAATGCAGTCTCAATATTTGAATGAACGCAATTTATTGACTGCGGTATAGTGAAAATAAAAGTTTACATAAACTTAGATGGATAACATTGTCTTGTTGTCTTGGTGGTAAATGATTCCCGTAACCGCATGATTCTCGTTATAACTTTAGAGCTTTAGCAAAGCTATCTCTATTATCACATTTGTTTGTCGATGAGTAATTAAGTGAATAATATCTACGTTTTTATAAATTAAAACCTCTTCTGTTCCCGATTGTAAAAGGTTTGCAGAGTCTATAAAACATAAAAATCTCTCGTAATTTTTTCAGAGGATACAAGTAACTCCTGAAAGAGCTGCTGAAAGGACTGTTTCGGACGAAACGCACGATATTCACGATCATTTACCTTTTGAAGTGAAAATTCCTTAAGAACTTAATCAGTGTGACATTCGATAGAATGTCAACGAGCAATGGAAAAACAATACTAGTCGTTTTTGGTTTCGTGCGCGTTATGGTTCCAAACAAAGAAATCTGTAGGAGATGTACATTGACCAATTGATATATTTTTATTTTTAAGTAGTAAGATGCATTAGGACACACTTCACCTAGGCACTTAATTAGATTTAGACATGTAGAAGAAGATGAAGCAAATAATTTTAAAAAGATTCCTCGATTCCTCGTTTGCGCTTGTATGTACGTTTGTACGTATATATGTTAGCCTTATCGTCATAACATTGGGTGATTGTTTACTTGCGTTGTGTGGCGACTGGTGAGCGGAAGGCAATTGCAGTCACAGATAAGATAGCACACTGTTTATGTCCGTCCGTCACAGCTTACTGCGATCGTCACTTCGACAGGAAGGTGCTTGTAATGGTGTTGACTTCTTGTTTTGTGAAAGAGACAAATAGTCTATTTAATAAACAGTCACAATATTTGTATACTTCTAGATCACATTTATAACAACCCTGGATAAATACAAATCAACAATAAAATCCGCATTCGAATCTGTTTATTGTTTCTCAGAAGATTAGACCGAACGTCACAAAATGCACACGCTCACTTTTTCCTTTTATAATATTTAAGGATGGACGCGTTACTGAAAGAAGCCTACGTTAAACTGTGCAACGATGTTATTATCTTAGGCGTTCTTTCCTTGTCAACCGCAACGTGATACAGAGATCATGTATAAAGTAAATACTTGTTAATTAATAGTAGGTACCTACGTTCCTGTATATTATAGAAAGGCAAAGACAAATAAAACAAAGATATAATAGCACTGTTTATGTTAAGCACGACTTTATGAGTTCGCAGCTAAACCTAAGAATTTCTTATTAAAAACCGTTAATTTATCCTGTCTTAGATATTACACAGACATTTGATATCATCCTAACATTTGTAATTGTATATTTAAGCCAGTGGTTCCCAAACAGTGGTCCGCAAGTGCCAAATTTTTGTAACCGACCACCAGAGATCTTTCAAGGAAAATTAAGAATTAAAAAATAAATAAACTTGTACCAAATGGTACAAGATTTGCATCTTCTGAAAAACCTTTATTAGCGTCGTTTGAGATATCAAAATTAATAGCGCAATCGAAACATGCCTTACACAATAGGCAAAACTCTTGTGAAACCTTGTTTGATCAATTTGCCGTCAAAGAAGTTTTAGGCTAAGAAGCCAAAAAAAGTACTAGATATACCTTTATCGAACAACACAGTGAAAGGAGTAACTTATTTCAAAAGTTTTATGTCTAAGTGTGATGAATCCACTGATATTTCTAGTTCTCAGTTACTCGTTTTTTCTTTTTAGATCATGACAATATAATCAAAGAAAAACTATTTATTTCACAGGAACTGGTAACCACATCAAAAGGTATGAAATTCAAATTCAAAATCATTTATTCAATTAAGACACTAAGTGACATTTATGAACGTTAAATTGAAGCTACTGTTAAAAATCATAGATCAACGCAAACAGACGCCACAGCATGTACTGGATTGTCGAGGTAAATTAGGTGAAAACACTAAAATCTACTGCCTGCTTGTGTCGATCTACAACTTCCAGTTTCCAAAATGCGTAGAGCCTTATGAGAAGAATACTCGCAAAAAAACTCATGGCCACTCTTTTTAAAAGTCAGATCTTCAGGTACAATGGTATTAGTGTTACATAAAAGGTAAACATGATGCAAGCTGTTGCCACCTGAATTTCATTTTATTGAAATGCTCCAAAAGCTAACGTACAAACAAAAAATATCACTCAGTAATACCGTTGAAGGTTTGAACCTGTTAAACATAGAAATCATTCAAGGTGCATATCAGTTACAAAGTCTACTGTTAAAACTAATTCGTGACTGGATTAAGAGGCTAGAGTTGCAGTTAAATGAACCAAAATAATAGTGTAGGCTAAAGCATCGCTGACTAGGCCGACCAGTCACCCCAAGCAGTACCCGTTCACGAGTATGACGCATCGACGTCATGAACATAATAAATTAATATTTTCAGCAGTGTGACATTATGTGGGAAAAGTTACGCGGTTTTTGTACGGATGGTGTTCCAGTTCGGGAAATGGCTTTGCGTTATCTAATACTTTTTTCAACAACATATTAATGCGAATAAGGATTTTCTGTTAATTAATGTTACTGTTGATTAAAGATGGATACGGTATACTTTTTAACCTTGTGGTCCCTGCTAATAATAATGAAATCAAAGTGGTCCCTGGTCAAAAAAGTTTGGGAGCCACTGACTTAAGTAATGGTTTATTTTAAGAGATACAACGCATTATGGTGCGGTATGGTATTTAGAAACGATTGTACGTTGACGTTAACGACGTGTTACGAAACACGTTATCATGGAGAGTGGTAGTTAACTAAATATCTCAGCTCTGGTAACAGGAATATCATCTTTCGAGATTAGAGATGGGCGATGGATAAATACTCAAGGATTAATACTTGAGTTTTTATCCGACATTTACCCAAACTCGTGAATAAATATCATTTAGAACATTTAAATTGAGACAATGAGATAAATATAATTTTTCTCTTCTATATTACAGAAATAATATACTCGTATTTATATAAAACAAAAGGATACTCACTCACTTACTCATCTACTGACTAATCACAAAATTCAGAAAACTACTTGATCTATGAAGATGAAATTTGAAGGGAGATTGTAAATAAGCGACTTTTTTTATACTAAGTTGGCAGCAAACAAGCACACGGCCCGCCTATTGGTTACCGTAGCCTATGGATGCTTGTAATTCCAGAGGAATCACATGCGCGTTGCCGACCCTTTATATACTTATACACTCCTTTCTTGAAAGACCCCATACAGCCGGAGTATTCGCGGGTTAAAATTCCTCTGGAACACATCACCTTGACTCCCAATAGCTTAAACCCACCGGTGTGTAAGAAACACTAGAATATCACCAGTCGAGCAATCGTGGCGAAAACCTTATTGACGATCGCTGATCAAATCGTGTTCTTCAAATCGTGTATCTTAAGAGCTTCGTGTTAATTACACGTTCCATCACCTTGGAGAGAAGGGACGTGATAGATATAGGCCTGTAATTCGGTGGGTCTGATCTGTCTGCCTTTTTTGGTCTTTTTTGGATGCACAAGGGCAGTCTTCTTCGAAGACGGAACTTGACTTTAGTATTGTGAGAACACGAATGATTTTCGGCATGGACTACCCGCTCCGCGGGACGGTAGTCGGTATCATCATTCAAAGTTGAGTTCGAGGAGAATATCGGCTTTCTCTTTTGCGCTATAAGCCAGATCGCCAGCAGCATTTCGCAGCTTTGGTGAGAGACCAGAAGGCACGACTTCCAAAGGAGTAGCCAGAAGCTTCTCTCAATGCTGCCAACGAAATCGAATTTAGCTCTGGCAATTGCTCTCTCTCTCTTAGCATTTAAATTGCGTTTCACATCATCATCCTTATTAGCTAGGACCTTGGTCCAAGCCCTGTATGCGGTTTGCGGTTTGATTAAGAGCTCTAGCGTCCATAAAAGGCCAATTAAACCAAGGTCGTGTTTTTGCTTCTGCAACTACCAGCGAGTTGGGAAAAAAACATTCCATACTCGCTTGGATCATCTCAGCAATAGCAACTGCGCAGGAATCGGTTTCTTCTTATGTGAAACAAAGCTGCCTCCACGGGTACGATGGGTAAAATTTACGCAAACCATCCCAATCTGCTGACCTATACTGCCACACCCGCTCGTATGGTCCTCGATGTCTGGTATTCTCGTGGGAGAACATACCAAGTGGCGCAATGGTTACAATGGTAGCCTCGCCACTACGCCACACCGAGTATTGTGGGTTCGATTCGGCGAGGTTGTTTATAGGTACACGTCAGTGTAGAAAGGATTTTGCGACAGTATTTGAAACCTGAAATTTCGCAGGGAGGTAGTTTATGAGTAGCACACATCAGTTTAGAACGGATTGTGCGACAGGGCTGGATTAAAGAGGTCTAAGAGCATACACAAACTTCATTTTCATGGGTTAAGTAGTTTTCTAGATTTCGTGATTTCAGTAGATGAGTAAGTATTCTTTCACTTTTATACAGGGTGGTACAGAAAGGTGTGGTCATATCTTAGGGTTGTATAGTAGACCCCGTGAAGCGTAAATGGCTAACAATTTCATAAAATTTCGTGATTTTTAATACTAAAATCTTAATTTGAAACTGAAAAATTTTACTTGAAAATTGTCCGATAAAGCTAATATTTGGTATGAGAGAGGACTGACATGAATGAAAATTTGAGTATTTAATACCAAGGATATTGATGGATTGTCCAGAATTTTCTGAAAATTTCTTCTTAAAAACAAATTAAAAAACAAAATTATTGAAATTTACTTGAAAATTCACAATGTATTGTTTAGGTATGTGCACCTATTAGGAGAAGCATTTTCCGAAGAAAACAAGCAATTTTTTTCACAAAGTCCATTTTTTTTTTCAAGGTAAATCAACTATTTTGTCCTAAATTTTTTTCAAAATGAAAGTAGCTTAAGTTACTCCTTATAACACAAATTAACTGAACCTATCTGCCAGTGAAAGTCCCGTGGAAATCCGCCCGTTCCGGAGATTAGCGGAAATAGGCAGACGAACAATACTTTGATTTTTTGTTATTTGTACCGTATATACATTCGGATGCATTTAGTAAAATGCTGTTATTATGACATTACACTACACTTCAAATTTATTTATTTGTATAGATAATATCTATCTTTATAAATTGGCTCCTAGAGAGAACATACATAGCTTAGGACCCCTAAGCTATCAGCGCTTCCAATGTGACTTTGATAATTTCAAGTACATACATACGTCTCTTAAAAAACAAACAAGAACAATCATCACTGTGCCCGATATTATTTGAAGAGAAACAACGCATTTGTACTGAAGTGAATCACATACATTAAAATCCCGTTAAGTGCCACGAGGTGTGAGTGTCGCGGGAGTCGAACCGGTCGCGAGCGAGCACACCCGCCAGACCGCCCCGACCACTCGCCATTACACCAACACTTTTCTATATCATCGATTGTTTGAACACTTTTATAACCAAACTATACGCAGTACGCTCGCTACGTACGCTCTGCAACGAGTCGAGAAATTCTTTCGGTATTAGTTGCTCAATAATATTTCTCTGCGAACCAATTAATGAGTTCTTCTGTTTTTTTTATATAACCTGAACTCCAGTCTTATCCAACTGTAATATATTTATAAAATATGATTATAATATAATAATGGTATGTTTAAAATACCACATCATACCAACAGCAGGTGTATCTCAGTGCATAAACTAAACATAATATAATTTACATAGTTGTACATATTATCTATAACAACAGGAATCCTTTAACAACTTGTATGTTCACAGAAATAAATTTACAAGAAGATTTTAGTAAATTACAATAGTCAGGCTACTGCCCAATGTGAACTTAGCAGTGATAATAAAAGGTGTCGAAATTAGTCAATTTGTGGCTCGGTCTTACTATGTAAAGAATATGATCATCTCATCTCAGACTCTCTTTAGCACATTATTTTTCCAAGGAGTAACTGTGACTTTATTTAAATTACTAAATTCGATATTTTTTTTATTTAAGGAGCAAGAAAGTAAAAATTTTAACTTATCTAACCTCTCAAATGTGCGTCAGATGTAATATAAAAATGGGTTTTTATTAGGATGTGGAGACGGTTACAAATTCCAAAGTAGACGAGACCCAGCCCTGTCCACGTTTATTCAAATGACATATTTATATCTTGAGTATAAGATAAAAGATACTCTCATTATTCTCGCATATAGATTCGATTTAGATGGATGATTTATTTCTTCGAGCCAATTTGCATTTAATTACTTAGTAGCGAGAGCCGTTATTTATGTAAGTGTCATCAATAAGTGAGCTTCCTGTACGGAAGTACTATTGTCTATTCTGTGACCGAGGTAATAATCCCCTGAGTGTACAAATACGGAAACATCAACAACAGACTCAGTTGTTAGAAACATTTCTTATTAGCCTTTCCAGGAGTGTCTGGCGTGATGTTACAAATTATTCACAGATCGTATAAGGGTAGATATGCAGTAACAGAAATAGAACTGCAATCAGGTTAAAAATAGATAAACCGAACGAGTTTGAATGAACACAAAAAAGATCTTTATCGATGAAGTGTTCAAGGTGTTTACTTAACGAATATGTAAATTAGTTTCTATATTGGTATAAGGTCCTTTACTAAACCTGTTAAAACTTTCTACTTACGTTGATGATGATACTGAGCCATCAGCTAAAAAAAACTTTCTTCCTGTCTTACAGATAAATCCAGGAGTTCTTAGTTGGCCACTTTGGAACTCTTGTGATTGTCAACAGCATCCACGGTGTCATAGATGGTGATGGTATCCAATGTGTCCATGGTCCATCAAGCAATGGATTATGAGTTTAATTCCTACTCATACAAGTGAGATTATAACAAAATCGAATTAGCAAAGTACAAAGACACGAATTTCATTCAAATGTAGCAAATTGTTTCTTAATAGTAAATGAACAATGAATAAAGAGTACCGCTGTCGGCAATACTGAATTAACGTTGTTGTATGAAATCAGTGGTAGTGAGGGGTGTCGGTCGAGCTTTCACTGCCCAAAACCTGTCGCTGTCAATACGTCGCAGGACGAGGTACCGCACACTGCGCCCGCACCGGTACCCGTACCGGCCCCGGTTCCATCCAAACAACCGATCATCTCGAGTCACTGATAGCGATCTGCCTATACCACCCGCCGCTGCATGTACACTTGAAGCTTTCGTTTTGCATGATGTAGTTAAAGTACTTGTCGAGAATCGGAGTGCTAAAATATTTATTTATTACATTCTTTAGCTATCGCCCGCGGCTTTGCTAGCATAATTCTGCTAAGAACATACAAGTAACCTTCATTAGCTGTACATGTTTTCGGATTAAAAAGTATTTTATCCGTTACTTTCGGCAGATAAACTATTCCCATGCATAAAAAATATACTTGTTTGTTTAATATTTTTTATTGTTTGCCGAGTAAAGAATGTCTATCTATAACTTTTAAACTTTCGCGTTCTATGATATACATAATTATACTTACGGGAATTAACGCGATCCCGTAATAGGTATTACAATTAAATATACCTTGAGTCATTGTTTTTAAACTTTCACGACTTTGATACATATTAGGTATGTAATTCGGGACTTAATCGCGATAATGTTTAAAAGGTACAATTAAGTCGCGATTAAGTCCCGAATTACACACCTAATATATACCTTGAGTCAGCCTGCTGGTGTGGTCACACCAGTGCAACTTGTCTGAAACGTCAGGCAAAGGTATGTAAAAAATAATGTATATTTTACGAAATCGCGTTATTTCCCGTTAACATAATTATATAAAGGAATCTCTACTCTAGATTTCTAGAAGGAGTCTAAATGATTCTGCGTTTATGATCACTGGTTCACCCCTAGGGGTCGTAGCGTGATGTTAATATCCTATAATATTCCTCAATAAATACTCTATCCAATACATATATCTATTTATTTATATGTCTGTACTCAATAAAATGTGGAATTCATTACCAACACACGTGTTCCCTTCGCCCTCCAACCCTAGGTCCTTTAAACGGGGAGTGAAAATGCATCTCTCGAGGCTGTCAAACTGAGGACCACCATTTGGTATCATCCGTATCAATAATGGTCTTAAATCTTTGAACCTCCATCTAGCTTTCCACCAGGCAGGTTGAGGTCATACTGACGTGCTTAATTAAAAAAGATTCAAGCATGGATCAGTCTCAGCCGAACTACTTCGAACCTGATACGGGCACTTCATACAGGATTAGACCATTCTCAGTCTCGTCATAAATTAGCCGTAATCCTTCGAAATAAAACCTGAGTTTTTAGTAATTTGGTGGTTTTCTAGCCAAACTTTCTTTGTGTTCCATCGATTTGTTCAACGAAAGAGGAATGGAATTAAACCTACTTTTTATGAATCGTGTTCTAATTTAATGAACAAAACTTAAACATAATTTATGTTACGACAAAATTTGGTTGTTAAATGAATACATTACTCTGTAAAGAAAATGTCGTTCTAGACGATCATTTTCTTCATCCATCTTCTCATTTAAAGTTTCTCTAGTTTTTACCTATTATTACCCACATCCTTAATACTTCGATTGTTAGCGGTATATTTCCATCGACATGGAAAGACGACCAAATTATTCCTTTACCCAAGAATCCCAAACCTGTATCCTACTCCGAATACCGTCCTCTCTCAATTTTACCTTTTCTGTCAAAGGTCCTTGAACGCCATATCCACTATCAGCTCAGTACATTCCTTTGCAGAAATAACCTACTTAACCCGTTCCAATCCGGTTTCCGCCCCGGCCATAGCACGACCACCACTCTCGTCAATATTACAGATGATATAAGGACAGGCATGGAGAATGGAAACCTCACAATTCTATGTCTACTAGACTTCAGCAATGCTTTCAACACTGTGGACTTCGACATTCTCCTTGCCATACTAAACTCTCTCAACATTTCTCCAACGGCTATTGACTGGTTTCGTAGTTACCTGTTCGGCCGCCGGCAGCGTATCCAACTAGTTGATAACTACTCTACCTGGTCCAACACAGTTGCTGGTGTGCCACAGGGTGGCGTTTTATCTCCGTTACTTTTTTCAATATTTATTACATACACCTTTACGCAGATGTTTTGCAAATATACAGTCAAGCAAATCTTAACGAACGGTCTCAAGGTATTAATAAAGATCTGGCTAGTATAAGTAAATGGACCACTATGTATGGGATTAGGGTTAATCCTAGCAAGACGCAAGCTATAATTGTCGGTAGCTCCAGACTCACTGCTAAAATTTACTATTCAGCACTTCCACAAGTATCTTTTGAAGGTGTTACTATTCCTATAAGCAATAACTTTAAGAACCTAGGGATACATATGGACAAAACCCTGTCATGGAATGTCCAGATAAAAAATGTCAGTCGCAAGATATTTGCCTCTGCGGCTTCTCTAAAAAGATTACGTAATTTCCTTCCAACTACTACTAAAATTGAACTCGCGCAATCGATTCTTCTCTCCATTCTTGACTATGCCGACGTCAGCTATCTAGATCTTAATGATGACCAACTTGACAAACTTGA
This sequence comes from Euplagia quadripunctaria, assembly GCA_963859945.1. NCBI lineage: Eukaryota > Metazoa > Arthropoda > Insecta > Lepidoptera > Erebidae > Euplagia > Euplagia quadripunctaria. Next base: position 187,009 of record OY982564.1, on the reverse strand, counting down.
GAGGCTTCAAAATTTCTGTATAAGATTCATTTTTGGCTTACGCAAATATGATCATATCTCCGAATTCCGCACTAAACTCATGTGGCTTCCGATTCGACTTCGCCGGAATACTCATATCCTCGGAAAGAGATTTCCTGTATAATATCTTGTTTAACCCTATTACCCCCATGTATTTAGAAAAACGTTTCGCATTTTTGCACAACACACACAATAGATATTTGAGATCATCGGAAAATCTAACGTATGAAATTCCAACTCATTCCACAACATTTTCTGACAAATCATTTACAGTGCAAGCCGCACGCTTGTGGAATGCATTGCCAGAAGCTATCCGACGAGCATAGTCACAAGCTGTTTTTCAGAAACTTGTCAAGGATCATTACCTTTCTTCGTAAGAACCATATATTATAATTAAATGTATGTGTAGTTTATGAACATATGTGCGTATGTATATTTCTTTATGTATATGTATATATTTGTATTATTTAGATAATAATAAAAAATTAATAGACTTAAATAGACTGTTATTTATAAATTGTATATTTTTATTATTATATTTAATTGTTGTGCACCGCGAGTTACCTACTTCCATACAGTAAAGTCCATCCTAAGGTTGTCTGTAAGAGATCGCAGACTGCGATAAGACCGCCCATTGTACTGTTACTTTATATTAATTTTCTAGATTGTATAATACTTTTTTTTGGTGTGCAATAAAGAGTATCTATCTATCTACCTTATTGTTCACTCTCACGTCCGCCGACCACAAAGTTTCACTATTGCTTTTCAAAGTGAACACTACAAACTGACGTTGGTTTGAGCTTTTACGTATTAACGTCGGCTTTAGAACAATTTACCGGCAGCAACGCTATCGATGTCCATTTACGTATAATTATGACCACCTGCAAACATTACTTTTGTAGCTACTGTAAGTGAAGATAAAGCAGGCTGCGCTTTGCTTTACACATTACATGTGATTTAAATCTTAATGTGTGTCGCGTTCCCTAGTTGTATAAGTATTTGTAATAATGATCTCGTGAAGAGATGCAATAATAACGTTAATTAAACGGAATGTTTCACCGGAAGCGGTTTAAGCATTAACACACTATTGCAATGTAAGGGTCTTTTTCATAAACATAATTATCATTAAATTTATTGACTACGTTTCTGTTTGACCTAATGTATGTACATTTGTACATATAAATTAGGTTTTAGCTCAATACTGTTTAACATCGACGTTTGGCGACTTGCAATGTTAAGCCGAGTATGTAAATCTAAACTGTTTTGTTGAACGACTTCGAAGGTTAATAAGCTATCATTATTTGTATGTACTTTTTATTGGCATCATCTATGCGCACGGGAGTGCGCAGGCAAGTTCTCGAACCCAAAGCACTCCAGTGTTATATTTACACAAGCCATTTTCAGAACCCCCCTAACCCAGAATGGGATAAACGTATTGAAATGAAATTTTATATACGCTGCAAAGGCCTTCTTTCTCTACACCATATACCAAATTAAAAAACTCTAACTTTAATAGTTTACGAAAAATCAACGTCTGAAAATCATAAATTTTAGGGGTGATTGACTAACTGATCATCAAAAATTAATTTCTCAGCTTTCAGTTTCTAGACCACCTAGAAACATAAAATACGGTACATGGATAGGTTTTGGCAAAATGTTCCTGCATCTCCTGTTCCAACCTGATTCTGGACCCAAGCTTGGCTCCTGACGAGGGAACTCTTTAACGATCAAAGTACGAACACGAAACTTTATATGCGCATTATATTACAATAGCCTGTTCTTAAGTTCACCATGACCTGGTGGTGCGCCATGGCGACCTTTACCAGGCCAGGTACCCAGAGTGAACAAAGTTTCCGTACTTTCAAATAGTCGTGAAGAATCCGATGAATAGTTGGTGCTCTTAACTTGAGGGTTTCCTCGCTCTGTCGATATGCCCTCGTCGGTCTTCTTCCAATAATTTGGACCTTGCATCATCCTCCAAGTTAAAATTGCCGCTATTAAATTGAATATACTACTGTTCTATGATCCTTAAACATTGACTAGTTTCCCTCAGTGCACTAATAATTTCCTAGAAATATTTTTGTATAGTTAAGCCACACCTAAAGTTATACAAAATAATTACAGGAATGTCATAACGAGAGCTGCCATTTTTATTTTTATTAATTTAAACATCGAACAATCGATTCCTTGCCTCCTTTTATATATTACTAAGAATTGAAATGACTTCAAATCAAAAATTTTACGTAAGACAAAACTTATGTAGCGCCCTAATATACATACGCATTGAATTAAGATACTCTGTTCTAGAGTTCACCATGTCCTCGATGCTACGTCCAAGATTGGCTGCAGACGAGGAAACTCTTCAACGGTCATCAGTACTGAGACGAAACTTTATATATACGTATTTAATTATGATAAGACTATTCTAAATATCTCAATAATCTGGCTCCTGCGCCCAAGAGTAAGTCCAGGCGAGGAAACTCCTCAGCAGTCAATAGACCAAAAAAAATATCTGAAATCATATCAACAACATAAATGTGAATGTGTGGGCAAGTTATTCGTCACTATAAAAAGAAAACAAAACATCTTCATTCCTTATTTTTTTTAAAGTCGTCAATTTCACATTAAATTATTTACTGAATTTGCCCACATATTAATATTTATGGTTTTGATCTAATTTATACTACGGGTCCTCTGTTTTCCTACATAAATATTTTGTTTAGAACTTTCAATCTGTAATTTGTAACTTTGCAGTACGCTGGGTGTTTTACAGTTATCTCCACCAGTATTGAGCTATCTCTTACACATAGTCAATGAAGTTAACGTAAGTAGAGAATATAATCAGGGTTCCTTATAATAATGAACTTTCAAGAACTCTTTAATTGATCAAACTATGAAGGCAAACATGGTCAGGTGAACTGCTGACATCCCTATTTGAACAAGCCCAAGTAAAGTATCGTGTATTTAAGTGCAGCTTCCTTAGATGCCTGATATCGTGCCGTAGTAGTAGGTTTCAACTATAGGATATACATGTCTTTTATTTTAATATAATAAACACATAAAAAATGAAAAATGAGGAAGTGTCAATATCACGAACGGGCCAAACGTCGGGCTCTAATGGCTCACAAACTCATTGTCAGTGTTTGTTCAAGTGTCGAGTGACTGCCTCACTTATAATTATAACGTTTACATTGAGAGATAACATAAGGAGAAATATTATTAAACATTTTCAACGCTCCAGTATTGTAGCACATGTACCAGTTATACAAGACATACTTACAACTGTTTAACAGGCATTGAGTGGGATATCGGTTCGACTTTTTGTTTAACTAAATTTCATAATTGAATATTAATCAAACTTACACCCTATGAACAAAAAGATTGAAAGAATATGCCATATAAACCTTAGCACGTGCCATTCTGATGTACGGCCGGTGTGTAGGAGGCTTCGACGAGGCTTGCAAGTGCGTTCGCGCGTTGATGTCTAATGTTGGCGAGTTCAATATTCACACTATCTGCGCTTCCAGCCTCGCCACAGGCACTTAAATTACCTTGTTTATTGACCAGGAAGCTGCGACATCTCCATGATTTGCCCGAGTCTTGCTTCACATGTGACACAGTGTGTTGTGATACAACAAGCTTTTTTATAGTGTGCCGCTGTCGCGATTCGTTTTTGAGATCATGTTTGTAATGTCAATATTATGTAACAAATAGCCTGACGAATAGTTTCTTGTTGTTATTACTTGACTAAATTAAGAGAGAGGCTTAGTCGGTGACACAACTTCCACTACGTTACAACGTTTTAATATGACAGCCAACGGTAATAAAGCCTTATTTTATATCATACTTTTCCAACTCGTCTGGTGGGCATCGATATTGTTGTGCGACGGGCCATGTCCTGACAAACAAAGGATCAATCAATGAAGCTTGGATTCATCACACGTAATTTTTTTCAATCCAGCTGACTGTAAGTAGATGTAACTGATAAATTGGCAACAACAATGAGCAAATAATATAAGTACTATATGTATAGACGTACTATGACGTCACTCTAGGGCGACAACCCAAGACTACAATGAACCATATTAGTCTCGAAGCTGTTCTCATAATCCTGATACATTTGTATTATAGTAACAGCGTGTATCTCAGCACTCACTTCACACCAATTGCTTTTTTTCTCATTGAAATTGCCAACAATCATCCGGCCCATCTCATTGTAAACAAATAGGCACCTCCAACAGCGATATCACTTGTGCATTGACAATACTCAATAAAACAAATAATATTTTTTCTAACAGAACTGATTTGAACTACTACTACCTGTACCAAGCCAAGACACAAAACGAGATGGACTTTCATTTGAACGCAAAACAATCTAAAAGATTAGATTTAAGCGTAGATACATATTTTTAGATTGTACAAAACCTGCTTCTCGGCGCGTCGAAAACTCCAAAGTTTGTTTTTTAAACTTTCGCCACTTATATCCATATTAAAGGTGTGAATCGTGTCTCGATTAACTTCATAGTTATTATAACACTTAGTACGTATTAGCTATATCTATATTATGCGAATCTAAGAAAGAAAGAAAAACGTTTTTTGACACACATATTATAAAATACAAAACATGCCTTTTTATTAGTTATATGCATAGAGTGTCAAAGGGCCAGCAACTCAGCATAATGTTAGGTTGGACCCAACACTGATTTTCAGTTGCAACCCACGTGTGTCATACGCTCGAAATGGCAAAAATAAGAAATTAGGAATAATTAGAAAAAGTTAGATAGGTATGTAGGTATATGTGAGTGATATTACATACCTAGAGGTGACAATGAAATGTCACAAAAAGTAAATGTTTTTTTATATTATAAATTAATGTTAAATATAAATTAAATTTAACTGAATATTAAATTGAAAGATATATTACAATGAATTAAAAACCGGTATAAACACATTTGCTCGAACATCCTCAAACCGTTTTGGATGTTCGAACAAAAATATCGGCAGTTTTACTCTGAGTTAGACTCCGCTGCATGTCAATAAACACAGTCTTCACAACAGACTAAACATCTGTATCTCGCGATAACACTAGTAGCGATTATAAATACTAACTTCACTGAATAGTTTCATTACATTTGAAAAATTCAAATGAGACAATGATTCGACTAAAGCGGAGTTTACGGAACGTTAATGGTGACATAAATTTGAATGTTAATGAGTTGTTCGGGGTCGCGGTGCGCCCGCCGCGAACGCTTTCCAACAAGTTGTGTGTCGCCGCTGCACTGCTGAATGGCTCCTCGCTTAGTTGTTGATTAACGCTCACTAATCTTAACTAATACGGTTATTTAAATAGAGCTTCGTTCTCACACGCTAGATGGCGTTGTCACATTACCATGCGATGAGTTAACTACCTACTTATGTAATCGTTCTCTTGATTCAAACACCAACTAAACGTGAGGTCGTCCAGCGAACTGTTAGCAGCGCCTGTCAAAGGTCTCAAAGTTCGATGGCGAAAATTGATAGTTTATCGGCATCTTTGTTGAGTGAGAAGAATAAGTAAGTGTGTGTTCAATGTGTGTCCCTCGACGTACGTCGTACGGAGTAAATAAAATTAATAGTCGTATACGTTATTGTTTCGCTACCAATATACCGAAATTTGTGTAATTCACACAAATTTGTACTTGTATCTATGCTCAATGTGTGCCCATATTATCATATCATTATGCTGCATTGTAAACTACATAACTCATAACGATTCCCGCATCAACTTGGCTTGGTTTTAACATATTGAATGACGTGTGAAGTTCATAATTAGTTGATCCAAAATCTAACTATTACACCAAGATATCGACTATTACTTTTTATTGTTTTTCTTCAAACGTCCCAATGACTAGTCGCAACATTAGGGTTGTCACTTATGCGTTACTAACCCTGCATTCCAGGGTATTTCTGTGAGTGTATTACATACATAAGCTCACGCCCTATTTCCGTCCGGGATAGGCAGAGACGATAAAGCGCCGTTTTACACAATATTGACATACAACTTGGGCCTCTATCACATTCATCAGACCTTTCAACACAATGTTCAATATCGGTTGTAGGATAGATAACCTTAATTTTCATTTCATTTAAACTTCCTTCCGCAGACGCTGTATTTACTATTTAGGGTTATGTACCAACCAATATATTCTGCATATACCGATCGTACCGGGAATATAAAGCATGCATTAAAATATATCGTTTCAAGATTTAAGCTAGAACAGCAAACATATTGCACGAAAACCTTGACATACATCGAACAATGTCTTCCTGTTCGCCGGACATATATACGATGCGTACGTATAGTTACGAAACTTAATTTACCATACATACATATGCATGTTGACGTACACGACATGCCATGCTGGAAGTACGAGTACGTCGGGAGCAGCGCAGGCGCCGCCGGCGCCATGTCACCTCACAATATCATATAAAATGTACATACATTATACATAGATAAACGAGTATGAGCGCACGCATGTATGCGCAATTAAACTACATAAAATGTCAATGAAGCACCAGAAGTTAGTCGTAGCCAATTTCGGGGTCACTCCCCGCCAAGACGAGCCAAGCGAAGCGCAAGGGCACTTCCAACCTTTTCTCGAAGTGCTTCGTCGTTTTTTTGAACCCTCATATTGTGGGTTTGGATTATACCAAATACAGAAAATTCTCTGGATATGATGTGCATAGCTCTTATACTTTAGATTTCATTGATATCTAAAAAACTCCGATTTCGTCATTGACTCACTCACTGATGATCATCAAAATTCTTAGGGTACTTTCTGAAGTCCTAGAAAGCTGAAATTTGGTATCTAAGCTAGTATTAGTACATAAACAACAAAAACATTCTAAAACTTGGAACTTTTACCCCCTAACCTCTTAAACTAGGGGATGGAAGTTTGTATGAGACTTCCGCAAATGTTGATACTAAGGTCTGAAAATTAATGAAATAGGAGTAGGAGAGTGAAATAATAAAGTACATAGGTATTTCAGGATTTTTAGTCATCACCCCCACCCGTTAATTAGGGGATGGAAATAAGCGCGCGCAAAACGTCTAATGTGTACTCGCTGTGATTGCTGATGAAGCAAATAAAGCGCGGCGCGAGAGAGAGTGGACTATGAAAAAAGGCACCTCTGATGTGCAAGAAGTACACCCCACCCATTTCGCCACCGTCACATGGGCGTAAGGTGAAAAATGTATTCCCTGTTCATTACTTTTCTGTTATACAATAGTTCTTGTAGTAACGAAACGGCCAGACCACTTTTTTTGACAGTGCGAGCCATATGGTCTCGTCTTGACAACATTTTACACGAAAATGTTTTTGGTGGGATATTTATTTCTTAGTTGTCAGTCGTTCCGATATGACACTAGTATTTGGAATAAACCTGTATTACCCTAAATATACCTATATATATAATCACTTGACAATTTGCTGGATTTTAATTAAAGCTTGCTGGTTCTTAATTAATAAATATATCTGGTATTTAAAGGAAGTAAGGGATGAGATGACTTATAGTCACCTGTAAGCTCTAACCTTGAGGCGGGTGCTATCTTCAATCATTAGTTGCGCAATCTGCTGACAATTAACGCAATATTGAAAGCCGTGCTCCGACGCCGATTTTGAAGTACATTAGTGTCTAATATTAGCGTACATTAAAATGTTGTCTGTATATATTATCATGATTGATTTTTATATTGATTGATTATTGATTAATTGCATTAAAAAAGGAATTATATATGTCTTTCACCCTCACTAAACTAATATACATTACCACTCCCTACGGTAAAATATAGATTAATTTGATAAAAGGATTATTTTATTAAAATCCATCATTACATCAGTGACCAGTTCGCGATAACTAAGATTAATTTTATTGATTGGTAACTTGAACTTATCTGCGACCAGCAGCCTGACTGTTATTCAATTTTGGTAAAATTATAGTTGTTAGCACACATAACGTTAATAAAATACTGACAAATTTATATCTTATCATTTATTATCACACAACTCATTGATGAGCTTGCTGTTAGCGGGAGTGACGTAGTAGTGACTCCTATCCACATCTGACAATTGCAGCGCAACTAGATGTACCATCTATTAAATTGCAAGTTAATAAAAGAAGGAAGGTAAAACTCAGCGGTCCTCTCACTCAAATGAAAACATGACTATCGATTAAGTATCTGCATCATTGTAATCGATAAGAGTAGGGTGGTCTTTACAGAACTCCTTTAGTGACAACTCCTGTGCTGGTACAATTAAATGTTGTCTTTGCAATACCAGTACACCAACTTCTAAGATATCTTTTTGTTTTTCCTAGGTTATCAAAGTGTAAATACCAAAATAACGTAATAAGCACGGAGAACTTAAATGTACGTAGCGATCGCTCGTATGTCACAATTGTGCGGAGACCGCGATTGGCTGCATAAAAAGGCCCTAGAGCGCGATAAATCACTAATCACGGCATTATTTCTGTGTGTTTCGTAGTACAGCAGTATGTAGTATACTGTGTTAATAATGTTTATTTTAGTATTCATGTGCCCTCGTACAAGAAGAAGAAGAATTATGGTGAAGCAGAAGAGAAGAATGGTGCGCCCGTGATAAGTTAATGTCCCTTGTTTTTATTATTTCACAGTTACAAGAACTTAGGTAATCGCTTACCGTTAGACGAGCTAACTACTTGTTTAGCCCCTTAGTGGGGTGCATAAAATGGTAAGATATTACATTGAAAATGGGTAGGCTTTTAGCTTATAACTGACAATGAATTTATATTAGGTATGGTTATATGTGTTGCAAGTTCTAAATCCTTTGGGTGTAGGTTCTCACTTTTTCTATAAAGATTTTTTTCTGATCAACACGCCATATAATCACATGGCTGATGAATTTAAAAAAAAATATGAGTATTTCTATTTACTGAGTGACTAACGCACGTGCGTTAAACCGTAGTGTTCTCCTAATCGATGACCGGTGGACAAGCAGCACTTTATGAGACCAACACACAATATCTGAGAAGTGTTTATTGAGGTATACTTCCTCGCAAGGAAGACACTTCAGTCGGGCCGTTAAAAAGATAATTCATACCAGGTACGTAGGTGGAAAGGTCGAAATAATGACTGAAATGGACTTAGTGAGTTTGAAGTGAATACTTTTCAAATAGCTTTTGTACTCAGAAGTAATGATAAAATCCAGGATATTGGTCCTTAGTCATAACCTGTATATAGCAGCAAGTGGTTCTTCAGTGAATTGTTATAAATATTCTTGTAAATAGTCGTACTGTTGGTCATGTACATACTACGAGATGTTAATGTGGTGGGCGCGGCGCGACCGCCAGCCATCAAATAATTTCTCGACGCGACACTTGCTCGCTCAAGGCTGGCCCGAGAGCCTGCACCTGCGGCCGCACTCACACCGACCGAACTCCACCGCGTGTGAACGTGAACACACACGTGCACACCGTGCGTCTATTAATAGACGCCTGTACGACACTCGGATGGTAACCGACTGGTTGTGCTTAGTCAGTGGCGCTTCCATTTGCAAGGAATTTGATTCCAGTGAGCTGATCCTCGCTGACGTTGTTTCACATTAAGGTATGTGCTGCCGTTACATGCATTTATGTACCTAATACATGAGTTGAGTGGCAAAGCGTTCATTGTTTGCATTGTTTGTGCACGAGGTGGCTCGCGACTTTTCTAGTCGACCTCGGCGGCTATACTTTTTGTTCCATCGCTTGTTTACTAAACGTAGGTATAGTAGGTATGGTTTGTTGGATGACGTCTCGTTTCATAGATTATACTGTTGTCTAATGTTTTGTATGTGTGAAACGTGCAACAAACAACGCGCTGTGACGCGTCAGTTCAAACACCTCACCGGCTGCCGCCTACAACATCAGCTCATATAAACTTTATCGGAGGCGTGCGTCCCGACTGCGGAGGAGAAGCGGAGAGGAGAAAATTAAAACTCAACTTAATAATTACTGTATTTATTTGATACAATTGGTGTATGATACAAACAGTAATGATAGGGCCGGCTGGTCAACTGGTCCCCGCCGTCGAGACAGTAACAGCACTGTACAGTCTGTACACTCAGACACGTGAGCCTGTGTGGGTGCTCATATAATTCATATAACACAGTTCATCACAATCGGACTGTCCTAAACATAATAGCACTTGATCAATTGTAATACTGGTCAATGTATAATTATAATTACTGTACAATAAGGTGATGACATTCTAGTTACTTGTGTTTATGGTTAGCCACAAAACTTATATATATATATATATATACATATACTTATATATATATATACATATATGTATATGTATATATATTTTATATTTTATAATATATATTATATTACTTTTACAATATTCTTTATAATTATCTACACACTATATGAGTAGGTACATTCATAACATATATTTTGGCTTTGGCTTTCACAATCTCTGTCGCTATCAGTATTTTCCCAATTGTTAGACTAGAATTACTTTATTATAACTTTTACTAGCATGTTGTGATGTGATGTTTTTTTGTCTACTGTAGCAAGTTCCGTTACATTATGTAAAGTTTTTATTGATCTTCTAGTGTGCACATACTATACCGTAACGATCCAGATTAAACCAATGTATTTACCTAGTACGTATTCATTCTTTTGCGACTGTAATATGTTCTGTGCGTTTAAGTTAAGTAAAATAAATATAGTGTGTCACCTATAGGTACATATAATAAAGTTTTATGTCTATTTATTCGGGTTTTCTCTGAGTACCCCAGTCCCCGAGGCCCGATAAATAGCATAATTAAAAAATATGCAAAAACTGTCTCACTTTCAGGAATAATATTTTATTTCAAAAATCTTAAATAATATGTTTTTATAAAATAACCTTTTAACATGCAAAATCAGTTTCACTTTCATAATTTTTTACTATACAGAAATTTAAAATGCTTTTAAAAATTGATTATTAACTTTTAAAGTCTACCACCATCCACCGCACTAGCTCTATTGTTTATTTATAAATGGTTGATGTCCGCTGCCGTAAAATGTGTGCAGCCCTTCTCGCCCGGCTGTGCTTTCGAATTTGAAATAATTATTGTTGTCATAAATTGTAAAATATATTTCTAAGTATGATTTAATAATATTGTAACATTTATTTTATATTTTTGATACATGTTATTCAAACTGTAATTACCTCTATTACTATTATGCGACTTTGTACAAAATTCAAATAAACTACTTTCGTCTTATGTATTTCAAACACATACATATAAGCACAAAAGAAATGTAATCATATTTATCGTATTCGGGGTTCTCCGGGACGGGGGCCTCGGAGATCGGGGTACTCTGGGAATAACCCATTTATTCGTCGTATCTGTACAAATTTCTGTGTTGATAAATTATATAAACCGACTGACTATACCCTAAACCGTGAGTGATTTGGTGTGACTACAATCAATCACTAATGTTTTGTTTAGTTTACTTTGATCAAATTTGATTTATTATATTATTTTTAATTCGATTGTTGAATGGAATATATTTTTACTACAAGTTTTAACGCGGGGGCACCTCTACATAACCATTATTAAGGCTATTCTGAATGATTAAATTACCCATTTAAAATTACCATATTACAATCACATATTCTCTGAATTTACAATGAAGTAGTACATATCTACAGTATAAAATACACAAATATTAATCAATATTCCCTTATCCTATTTAACAAGTAATATGAGCCATAAGCAGTGCCACGTCACAGAACAGTATTCTTCACAACACAACATCGCTATGCGGTGAATCTAAATCCACACAATATAACGTATTTAACTCACAAAACATGGCCACGTTTCCTTGATTTAACATTCTTATACACGAATAACAATTATCTATTACGTATCGACATTCACAGCCTTCTGCAATAACCTACTCTGTGTATACCACTTAAGGTTTGTTTCGCAGTACCATGCGGTTCGCTGGTATTGAGTCGCTTCACACAGTGGGAGCTATTAGTGGTATTATTAAATGGCTCACGTTTAATACAAGTTATCAATGAATATGCTTACTTAGAGTTGATTATGCGACACAATACACATATTACGTACGTACGTAAGGCCAACAGGGCATTTTGCCGTGTTTGCAAGAAATCGATTGCGTCCGCGCATTGTGCTGCGTCGATGAACCTACATGTCTAGCCCACATTCTGATTCAATGGCTGGTATATGTAAAAGGAATTTGTTTTTAAACAGTATATTCTTTGTGGAGCCGAGACTTAACGTTGGCCGTGAAGAACAGGCAAATGCATTTGGTAGAGTGAGTGTACAATACCTATTTACATTTACAAATAAAACATTATGTTCATCCAAATTTACGGGCACTTTGAAGTACAGAAACAAAAATCATCTTCGCGCTGTAGTTTGTACTGATTTTGCTACATCATAACTAGGGAGAGCAATCCTGATCTCGCGGTATCTCAATCTCGTGATATCTCGACTGTTTTTACAAGTTCAATCCCGAAGCATAAATGACAAGTATTCTTCATCAGTCAGGACCTTTACGAGTGTGACGGAACAAGGAGTCAATTTTTACAGTTTGCTTATGATAGCTTACTTACGCTGGTGCCATCCAGTGTCGAGTTTGAGAGGGCATTTTCAGCTGCTGAGTACATAGCAACTGAAATAAGATGCCGTTTGTAGGACAGCAGCATCAGTACTCTTTGTTTCTTAAGATGCTATTCCCAAAGTCACCCCTAGAGCTAAGCTTTTAAATGGGTAACTATAACAGTAGCCTCCTCAGGTATTATTTCATTTTGTTAATTTGTTCAAAATGAATTAAGATTGTTGTGTTCAGTAGTAGTAATAAGTAAATGTATTGTTTTTCTTAAGTAATATTGGGTATTACTTAATTTTACTTACTTTTAGTTTTTATCGTGTTTAGTTTACCGAAAATGCCGGGATCTCGCGAGATAGAAATTTGTAGCCCCGCGAGATCTCGAACCTGTGATCTCTCCTCGAGATTGCATTCCCAAATCATAACAAATATTAACCGACTTCAAAAAGGAAAAGTTTATCAATTTAACGTTTTTTTGTGTGTATTACGCGATGTCTTCACCATTTTTGAACCGATTTGAAGAAAATATTCAACCAAATTTAGGGAAAATTAAGGGTTGAAGAATACAGCTTATTAACACTTATCATGGTTTAGGCGCATTAAAGTCGGTTATATACTTTTTTAAAGTTAATTATTTTAACTTTCGCGTTCCATGATATATAGCGCCATGATATATATAGGTAGCAGTGAGAGATGCAAATCAAAACATTTAATTCAATAAAAAAAAATATAGGTATTTTTGAATTATCAGGAGTAGGAGTTAGTCAGTATAAGTCAATCGTGAAGATAGTTGCCTGTTCCAATATGTGTATCCAATGGACAAGAACTCCAAGAGCATTCTTTTCGACATAATATTTTCTTTTATAATTTTTGGTTACATTGCTTATAAGTCGAAATTATATGTGAGGACAGCATAACATAATACTCAAAACATATTAAAAGTCCCGAAAGTCCCTACTATAGTTTAAGTAATAGCAGTCCAGAGATGACCAACCGCAACTAGTGCCACCCGTTTACGAGCATGACGCACGCGCCAGCCGTCGTCCAGGTCAACCATATTCAAGGGAGCCAAATGATCCGGCACACACGCCATCATTAGCAGGAGCTTTAGGGGAGCATGACATACTTAGAACTGCCAGGTAACATAGAAAAGATAACTAAAGTGACTACACAGTTCTACGGTTAAAAGTTTTTTAAATGAGGAAAAGAAAATTCATATTATACATTTAAATATCAAATATAACAACAATGAAAAATGATCATTGACAGATACATATCAGATGAAAATCAAAACTAATACACTAATGAAAATTCATAAGGGGAAGCTTCTGCTTGTATCTTTTAATCTAAAGACCACCAAGAGAACCTACTCAGTTACAGTGTGGTTGTAGACCAGGACCAGTGATTTTGCACAGCATTTTACGAGCTCTATAATCATCTAGCCTATAATAAAGCAATTGATATAAGTAAACTTAACTAGTTTTACAATTTTGAACAAAAAATAGTCAAATTTAATAAAGTCCACCGCGATCCCTACCCTACACAAAGGTGCCCATAACACAGGCCGTGTTTCCCCGCTGTACGGTAATGGACAAGCTTTGCGCCAAGTAAGACCCGGAGCGACTGTTAAAATGGAATAAATTGTGAACCGATTTCATTAATTTATTTTTAACCTTTGAGACTTCAAAAAGAAGGAGGAGGTTTTCATTTCAGAAAAGAAATAAATAATAATAATAATAATAACTTCACACATCTCACACACGGCCGCCTGATCCCAAACTAGACAGAGCCTGTACTACTATGGTAACCAGACTGCTGATAAACATACTTATATATTTCTAAATACATACATATTATAGATAAATTACACCCAGACACAGAACAAATGATCATGCTCATCACACAATTATTTGTCCTGGGTGGGAATCGAACCCACGACCTCTGGCTCAGCAGTCAGGGTCACTAACCACTAGACCAACAAGCCAGTCAAAAATAAATAAATGTTACCCGATTACTAGAAGAAGCCTGAATCTATTTGAAAAAAATATTTTTCTTTCAAAGGGGATACTGACCAGTTAGTCCCATTGTCATCAGGTCAGGATCTGATGATGGGATCCTGAAAAAATGAAGAGAACTCTACATATATTATCAGCACACCAATAGCGATTTGGGTATTTTTATAGTAAGTTGAGCATTTGCTCTTGGAAAGCACTGTTTGGTGAAGTGAAACTGATGATGAAGACCGGAACTACTTAACAATAAGTATTACACAAATTACGTAACCATGACCAAAAGCCTATTTGGGCTTGTAAAAAAAGTTTATTGTTTCTTTAAACTTTGTTGGATCTACCACGCGGTTTGAAATAATGCAAAAGTATACAAAAACAAACTTAAAAGGAAGAAGTAAAATGGTGGCCGGCTTAACCACAAGCTGTCACTGTTCTATTCAATTATTTACCGGAACTCGTCTAGCTCTATAAGAAATTGAAGAATCCTCTCTGGCCGCAGAACCGAAGCATGAAGCTGGTCTTTTATATTTATTCAAATATAAAAGACCGGCTTCATGCTTAGGTGAAGTGAGGTTAAGAAAATGATAATGGAACAGCCTTAGATAGGCAAACTAAATTAATTGGAAATACTTTCTCTTTTATTCTTTTTTGATTAATTAAAATATTGACAAAATAATTAAGCTCAGAAAATAAGATAATGGTTTTCCATCCAATGCCATTAAAAAACATCTTTTATGAGAAAAAAACTTCACAGGTCTAATCAAATTACTAATACCTATGTCTAATAATAAGCCTTGTTACATATACATAATAATTGGTATGTAGTTATGTAGCAGATTATCACCACTATTTTAAATAAAGTCTTCGAATGTAGAATTGTATTCATAGTATCCCTTTATAATACAGATTTGTGTGAAAGACTGGCACTGGCCAAAGTTTTCCTTATCCTGATTAGTTATTTTAGAACGCTTTGGATTTCTTAAGTCGTAAAATATTTTGCATGGTCGGTACATCACTACCACGTTGTTTACGAAGTCACCTTCCCGTCATTTAAGGCTCAATGAGTGCATAAATTGTAGTGCTAGTGGTCTGTAACCAAGGAGCGATGACATGGCAGCTACCGATTTAAGCACTAGCGAGGCGCGCTCGCGCCCGCGCTATGAGCGCACAACACGCTCGCCGACCGCCGCGGGCGACGCTAATACAGCCTCATCGTAGTTCCCATAGGCCGTTGGCACACCGCACCTCCCCACATACATACAACTGATAACAACTTTTAATTGAATAGTCGTTTTAAATGTACCTACTGACTACAAACTTACATATCACGACTATTCACGACTTGTTTTTTATATCGGTGCAGTGTGCTAAATTACGATATGGGTTTTAGGTTTGTAAAAGACCAAACGTTTGCCGTATCCTTTGCTATAGTCGATAATAAAATATAATTAGGAGTCTGTAACATGTTATAATACTATTTTAACTTGATTATTTCGGGGAAAATGAGTCGACACAATTAAGGGGAATAGGGAAGCAGCTTCAACCTACATACTACACTAATTCGAAGTATTACTTACTGTTTATTTCTGAGGGTATTGTCGTCTCCAAAACATTTACAGGGGATATCAGCGGACAGTCAGTAACGGAATTGCTAGTGATTGCAAGCACCAAGCGGCACACTGTCCCTCTGGCACTGAGCGAGAGACAGGATGCTCATTTGTCACATTAGTAGTACATATATAACTTATTAATGGATATTAAAAAGTATCGGACGGTTAATGTGTGTATTTTGTTCTGTATAAGGGCCAATATTTCAAAGCAATCAACTAAGTACTTAACTTAGCTAACAAAGATTATAATTTACTGTTTTGAAAAGTGTATAATTAAGTGCATAATGTATAACAAAGGGCCGTAATGAACTTTGGAAATAAGAAAAAGCCTTGCAAGGCTTAGGTCACCGCCGAAGTTGACTTTTGACAAACAGTTGCAATGTGAAGATGAATAGGACAAAGGTGACTAACTTTTCCTTGTGAGCTATGACATTTTGTGATAAATTGCAGAGTTGAACTTCGACCGGTACAAAATTGTAATGAAATCATGGGGATAATATCTTAGAGTAGCCGACCATGACACGTCATTGAATAATTACAGTAAGAAGTAATATAATACATTAGTGATATAGGGAACATACATACACACATCGACTTTTTTATATATAGGTGTACCTATTCATAGTTGCAACAAACGATAATTACGATAAGGATAAGGTATGTTTTCGTGGTACTACTTAATGTAAGCGATTTAAACTTTCTACACTCGGTACATTCGAATGTACGTAAGTCACTTTCGAGAACGGAAAACTTTTTTAAACTTCGAGATGAATGAAAGCAGACATGTCAGTTTAAGTTTGACCACGTCAGTCGACATGGTAAACCATTGCGATGGTTTTAAGGGTTCCGTTCCTCAAAAGGAGGAAAAAAGGAATCCTCATAGGATCACTTTGATGTCCGTCTGTCTATCTGTCGGTCTGTCTGTCTGTCTGTCTGTCTGTCCGTTTGTCAATAGGTACCCTTTTTCTCAGGAACCCGATCATCAAATTGAAATAACCATCAAATAAAAGTAAAAAAATCAAGCTCCTAAGTCAACGCAATCAAAAGATATGGCCATTTAAGCCTTAAAGTTGACCAAATTTGAACATTTCGCAGGTAAATCAAAACCAAAAATACCAAAAAAATCTTTTTAACACAAAATTTAACCAACGAAAAGAACTAAAAAGCAAAAAATAAATAACTATAAAATATTTAAAATCTAATTTTGAGTCGGCGCCAAATAATAAAATGATTAATTATCCCTACGTACAGGTGGTTGTTTGGCGCCGACTCAAAATAAAATTATAAAAATTGTATAGTTATTTATTTTTTGCTTGTTAGTTCTTTTCGTCGGTTTAATTTTTTGTTAAAAAGATTTTTTAGTTCTTTTCGTCGGTTTAATTTTTTGTTAAAAAGATTTTTATTTGGTGATTTTTTTTCATCATCAGCTCAGCTACATGAGGTGATGATTTCTGAACGCAAATACCTGATAAAGTAATGAAAAGTAAACAGAAACACTATTCGTTCCTACAATTTTCGAAGGTTTCTCTCAATTTTATCAGGATCTCATCATCAGATCCTGACTTCCTTGACATGGGACCACCCTTGAGGTATACCCTATCTAACAAAAAAAGAATAATCAAAATCGGTTCATAAATGACGGAGAGAGGGCTGAACAAGCCTAAAAAAAAAAACAAAAATATATATACGGTCGAATTGAGAACCTCCTTTTTTTTCGTCGATTAAAAATCATGAAATTTGCTAAGAAGCAAGGTCTCACAGCACAAGTAAAGGAAAAAATCCGAAGGAAAAGAAAACATTTAATGATTACAGACTCATATTTTGCGGTTGGAAAGTTGAGTTTATCGTAAATCGATGTATGGGAGAGTATTTTTAGAACTGCAGAGTTAAGTTTGTTTTTCGGAAACAGCGGGCAAACATCTTCGCGAATTGATTCCCGAGATGGACGTACTATCTGCATACAAGGTTGTTTGCTAACGGAAGCCTCAGTGTGCGAGTCAGACTCGCACTTGTCCCGTTTTTTTAGTTTTAGTAAACTACAATTTAACTTACTACAAGAAATAATAAAAAAAAAACTCATTTAATATTATATTTTTTTTAGAAACAGAATTGGCTTTAACAAGTGCCACTCTTAATAGATTCGAAAGTTAGTGTCTGCGTAAATGTATGTGAGTTAGTCTGTTTGTCGTTCCTTAACATTAAACAGCTGGATATTTTGTATAAAATTTGTCATGCTGACAGATCGTATCCTGGTTTAACACACAGGGCAACGGAAACCGAGAGGATTCAAGGGACGAGCCGTGAGTGAAAGCAACTAGTCAATGCAGACATCATATTAGATATATTATTATGTTTGCATTCTACGTAACGCAAGTATTTAGTTAAAGAAGTTTCTTGAGTATGACACATGACGTGGCGTCCCTGCGACGACCCGGGGCTCTCCCCACCAACTCAGCAATGCATTATAGTGTTATCATTAAGTGTGAAGCAGAACAAGCCACTGTTGTAAGTGCACTTTAGTTTGAGTAGCGCGGTCATTCAAGTGCGAGTACACTTGAATGACCTTTGATGAAAGAGCCATTAAACGATTGCTTATGTTTCCTCCGCCCACCGCGCGATCATTGCCGTCATATAATTATGTCAATAATTTAACACTAACCGCAGATTTCATTCACGCTTTAGCCGCCAAAGTAAATATTTTGTCGCAAAACACATTGTTAATACATTGTTGTGCTGACAGTACCTATGTAATTCTCAACTTTCACTCGACTAGCTGCTAAGAACTTGTAATTGTACACTAACGCATGTGCTGACGATACATTATCAAAAGTAGGTACATTGGTGATTGTTTTCCGGAAAAGGGACAACATTGTTAACTGGTAGGTAGAAACTAATGTCTGATTAAAGATAGTGTTCTCTGTCTCCTATATTCTCTACACTAAAAAGGCATATCTATGGGCAGGTGCCTGGCGTGGTGCGGTGCAACGAGCAGGCGCGAGTGGATGTGTGTCGGTCGGGTGTGTTGCGTGGTGTGCGGAGCGTCTGGTGGCGCATGTTAATGCGGCGCACATTCATTAGCGGCGGCGGCACCGGCTCCCAGCGCACTGCAGCCTGTTTTAAAACAAGAATTAAGCACCGAACGAGATCTGAAAGCAAGAAAAGTAACGGTACCGGACATAACCAGCCGGCCGGCGGGCGCGGGGCTCGTTCGCTCGCCGGGCCCGCTGCCTATGAATATATAAAGTTTATCGCGGGCGCCCACGGCCGCGCGGGGTCGCCGACCGCCCATCCACCAAATGGACATGAGCTCGTGTGCACTGTTGTCATGTGTGTCCGCGGCTTACCCCCGCACCCGTACCCGCACCCCGCTGCGCCCGTCCTTCCATACATACACACACACGCACACAGTCGTGCGCGCACGAGTACTTACCGCAATGCTAATTTTTTGATAACATTCCACACGTACTCCCCAAATAGCTGTTCATTGTGTTCTGTTCACAGATGTCTCTGTTGTGTTTATCACACCACTGCATGCCTCATATCAGCGTGATTATAGTGATTACCGACATTATCGAAATTACAATATAAATGGTACTAACTGTCGAGGAATTTTACAGCTTTGATCATCTTACATACTGCGGAGTGAGGTTCGTACTATTGCGTGTACGTGACTAAGTAAATAGGTTACGGGGCGACGTTCCACAGCGCTGTTTTGCTGTGGAATTCTTTATCGAACATTATCGGCACGCATTATCCTAAAACTGAGCAATATCGATGATAATGAGGCGATTGTGAGCGGGAGATAACGCGACAAACGGCCGATACGAGCCTTTATTCCATCTAGTCCTACCAGTGCGGTGTGCCCGCGTCCGCGATGTCCACGTTAACTACACTGCCCCTTACTCTTCGAATTCCAATAACCCAACAACAACAATGAATCATATGTATGAGATTTATTACAACTGGGTGTTCGCGCCCCTCTAATATGGGATAATTTTAATAATGCAGAGAGCAGTCCCTACATAATATTTACGATCAGTTGGCCTTGTAGGCCAGGTTTGTAGTTAGCAAGTAGCACAAAGGATATTAAGCATGTGTACACGTCAAATCTTTTAAAGCTCTTTTGGAGATCTCGATAGTTCTAGGGAGGATTTGGAAGAACAGGAATTAACTTCTGTAGCTGAAGTTCTTTTATTGACTAAAGGAGACTATGTGTGAATTTGCATGATTATAGACAAACAGTTCGTAAGAGTTAAGTTACTTGCAAAACACCACATACATAGCAGCAGAATGCATAATCAGTACGTTCAATGAACCAGTTACCAGACAAATCAGAGTTTTAATATAGTAAGGTAGTCTTTTAGTGTTGACTTATAGTTCGTTTATGAGTACGCAATGGGTGACTCTAAGGCTCTCCTAGGAGACGAGTAGGTACCTACTGAGAGTTCTATAACATTCTTTTTTGTAATCATTTGGTCGCAACTCGAAGGAAGTAATTAAGACATTAATATATGTATAAAACTAAAGTATGTGCTCGTTACAAAATTAATGAGGCATCCATCGACACAAGTAGCGGCGAGCGTCACAGTCACCTGTTTTTGTAGCGCTGTTAGACTCCGCTCTCTTACAGCTGAGAAGCTGCCGAGTGCTTGACCGCAGCTAATGCGATAACTGGACGCAAATCGCGAGTTCATAAACATGGTGATGAGTGTCATACTGCCTATTGATATGTTCCACACAGCCGTACAAGTACGAAAGTTGCGTGCTCGCAGCAACCCAGAGGCTTCGTGTGAAATATAGGTAATGTGGTAGCCGCGATTGTGATAAATGGACCAGCAATGCGCGCCGCAGGTGCACGCCGGCCGACCTTTGCAGCCCCGGGCCCCGCGCCCCGCACACCACTGGCTCGCCCAGTCGCTTCCCCCTCCCGTCCTCCACACGTCGAAAGCCTCCGCCGTCCGTTATGAATCTCCTCGTGTGCAAGAGTGACCGTTACCGTGGAACTGTATTTTAAAAACAGCATTTTATATACGCGACTAACTAACCATAAATAAAGTTTATCTGAGTGCGCGGCTGTCTCCGCAAGGTATACAAGTAATGAGTGCGGCCAAACTCTCCACCGGACAGGAGGCCGCACTGCTACTGGGCACAATTTGATTGCTCGAGATAACTCGTCATCGTGAGGGAGTGTCACCTGTAGCAATTTGACGGAAACGTTACGAAAATCGTTAATAGTATACATATCATAGATCTCAAGAGACACCAAGTCCGAGATCTGTCCCATTAATTTAATCATTTTCAGAGCCCGCCTTATGCTGAGACGACATTCATTTAAGTAATAATAGCATTAATTGGAAAGACACCTAATCAAAATTGTATCAAATATTATCACGTTTCTTGCAACCATTTGTACGAAGAGGCTAGTTTACTGAATGTCCGAGCATCCCCCAATGTAGTCTTGGCAAGTTATTGTAAGCACAGGCTATAAGAACCTTAGTCTCAAAGTTATGATTGCCATAAACTCATATAATCTCGTCAAGCGTACAAATGACTGCAGTTTAAAAATATATAGATGTCCAAAACAATTTCCGGCGAGTGCTGGTGTGATCTACGAGTATTAGTTCCCTTTGGTTTATTTATTTGTGATACAATGTGAAACAATAACTTTTACAACGGCCGCAGCAAGAGCTCAAGGCTTGTATCGCAGAGGCCAAAGATAGAAGTTATTATACATGATTTCGGTTCATCAGGTACAATAGAGAATATACCTAGGTAGCTTATATTAAATCTAAGATGAGATAAAAGTATGTAAAGTCTAACTAATACTAGCATTAAAGTGACAATTTAAGGAATACAAAGCTAAAAAAGGCGGTGTTTATGTGTGTTTGTGAGTGTGTACCTACTGTGTATGTGTGTATCATTTAATGTAATAGTGCAAAAAGTGTGTGCGATTTACCATGTATTGGGGACAATCGAAGAGAGAGGGGGGATGGATGCTCAATAGATACTCCCGAACAGTTCAGAAA
Source organism: Euplagia quadripunctaria (assembly GCA_963859945.1). Classification (NCBI taxonomy): domain Eukaryota; kingdom Metazoa; phylum Arthropoda; class Insecta; order Lepidoptera; family Erebidae; genus Euplagia; species Euplagia quadripunctaria. The sequence goes on along the minus strand of OY982564.1, from coordinate 164,713 downwards.
CATGCGACAGAAGATAGAATCCTCACTGCTGAGCCGGGGATCGTGGGTTCGATTCCCACGATTCCCGCGGTGTAATTTATCTAAAATATGTGTGTATTTAGAAATATTATATATATATATATATATGTTTATCAGCAGTTTGGTTACCATAGTACACGCTCTGCCTAATTTGGGATCCAATGGCCGTGTGTGAGATGTGGCAAGATATTATTATATGTATTATTGGGGTAATGTTAGCTCTAAAACATGACAGTTGCCTATAGAAGCTCATAAACACGACACAGTGGGGCACAGAACGGCGCGGCGTGGCGTGCGCCTTGAACTTATCGCACGACCTCGCAACGTGCAACACTACGTACTGAGACACTTGTTTTTCTTGAAAGACTTTGTTTCATTTGAACGCAGCCAACTATTATTTTTGCTTCGGGTGTCAGCTGAAGCACGTGGGTTTACGAGAGAATCGGAATATTGAGACGAAACGGTGCTGAGACAAGAGCTTGTATTTATAGTATGTCGCGCACGCACACGAGCGTAAATAAACAGACGCACACAACAACAACAATGGCGGTTATTAATAGTTCGCTATAATGATCCACCGTCAGCGGACGACGCGCGACGTCCAGTAGAGCCGGGAGGCAAGCGACGCCACCGGAACTACACGTGTATGTATATATTATAAACAAGAGAAGTGGTACAAGCTGCACGTGGTCTATTCGATATGATCACATCTTTATGTCCTTGTTGGAATATATCTATCCTTGTCTATATGATAGATAGATATACAAATATTTTTTTATGATAGTTTATGTTTAATTAACTGAAGAATTCTGAGGACAGTGATCGGTAAATCCTTTAAAGGCTTTTTCCACCACCCATGAGGTGAGAAAATTGGAATAAATTTAAAATTTCTCCTCAGTTAAAAGTCTTCAATCAACGTGCATTACTCTGGTGGGCGCCGAAGAGTTTTCATCTGTAGTTAGAAGATGCTGACTTAGTTTTCGTTTGGGACATGGTTCCTCTTCTTACCCTGTGTCCAACCAGTACGACAAATGTTTTCTATCGTCATACAGGATCCACCTTTCACCACAAGTAACTATCCTTTTCAAGATTCTTTAATTTTTGCAAAAACAAAGAATCAGGACTAAAGCTACTATGTACTAATTTAGATTTATTTGGTTGTGAAACCCTCTAGAACAACGAGTACAACCGAACAGAAAAAAATTAGAAAATACGCATTTTAGTTTTTATTCTTTTCATTGTCAGATACAGCGATATTAAAGGAAAAGGAACGGCGAGAACTAGTAACTGTTTTTATGAAAGGAATGTCGATACTATAGTTTCAAATAAATTTGATTTATTAATTGGAAATAGGCAATATTAAAAATCTGCAATTTTATAGGTTCCCCGTTTCCTACATCAGCACTCATATCGCAATCTGTTCCGAGAGTAGGTGCCTAATCTATAGATGGTAGGTTACTTAGCACTATCTGCTGTACGGAGGGCAACGGTATCGAACTGTCAACGGGTTTATACAACATTATTTATGTAGGCTTCCTTCTCTGATTACATTACATTCTAATAACGATTGTCGGCATATCCATTTTACACATAATACGCATGTGCCCAAAGTGACCTAGATATAATTTGGAGATTTACTTTTAAAGAATAATTAGCTCACACCTCTGGAGGGTATAAACACCATAAAGGAACACCCGCTAGCTAATCTATTAAAATGGTAGTCGTTGCTTAGTCACAAATTCGTATAATCCAATATTATCTAAATTCCTACTTCTACAAAAATATTTAAAGATTTAAAGAAAATTCCGTTACAAGAAACTAAATGATCAATCTTTTCTATGAAAGCTTCCACTCTACAGAACCATAATTACACAGTATTAAACGGACATTAATTAATACCCAGTTTAATGATAATAATCATTCTGGCAGAGTTGCCAGTCAACAATGTCGTTTAGATGTGCGGTTAATAATGCTCTAAAATGAGTACGGTCTTCACAAATTCGGAAAAGTATAATTGTAACATGAATGACTATTATTAGGGATGTTATGGTGCTCCGTAACCGTAACCGAAGCTATCGCATATCCGATATGAAAATCTATGGGAAACCGTAACCGAATGGTAGGTGTTTATTATTTCTACATGGCTGAATGATAACACTAGAGTAGCTATAATCATCACTTATAAGGCCAATTGTTTCTTTTTTTGTGATTTTAGTACCAAATGAAAAAATGTCTTAGTATTTTTAAAATACCGAATTCTTGAAGGCATGTCCATATTAACATTATATATGTTCAAAGTTATTTACCCTAGATCATTCTACATATTCCGACCTAGAAATAAAGCCAAGTCATTACCTACTCTGTAGGTATACAATTATTACTAAAAGAAAAGAAATATTTCCTATTATTATTCCTTAAAAATCTAATATCCGTAACTGAAACTATCTGAAAATATCGGATAAGCGAAATAATTCCCTATCCGTAATGGTATCCGAAACCGGTATAATATCCATATCTATATCCGAAATTTCATATCCGTAACATCTCTGATTATTATACATAATTATAACAGAATAAATCGGTTCGACACAATGCCTACAAAGTATTGAACACAGGTGTGACGTCACATGCGGTAGCCTTCGTCAGCAGCTGATCAAACAGAGCTCGACATCGGCAGTTCGACACCAAGACACGCTTCTAAAGAACATGGTGCCCTGCGCCTGCGCCGGCCCAACGTCACGTAACGCGTCGGCAACAACCGAAATAATCCATAATAAAATTAATGTTGCAAACAAACTATTTATTTACATAATAATAGGTTGCGTCGTTTGTTCTCATCTCATGACCGCGATTATCGCTATTTCATAGCTGACGCTTCAATTAGAGAGCTCATTGTTGAACGCTATTTATTTAATCTGCAGTGCGGAGGTTCGCATGCCCCGCGGCGCTGTGCAATAGATTACAATTACGTGTGCGTTAACGACTTATACGTAAGGCTGTTGCGCGCCGGACGAGCGTTGATGTCTTTTACAGGCGTCGTTCGATGGAGGTGCGCGGGTGCCATGGAGGATTCGATCCCACCCCACCTCGCAGAAAGGGATGATGTTAAAGATCTCAACGCTCTTATATATTTGTAAAGACGACTACAGCATTTTTTAACTATTAGTATATAGGAATTATATCAATTAACAAAATAATTGTATTGTTAGAAATAGGAATCTAAATTTAACATCAGCCTGTAAGCAACGACATTCTTAATTGGAGTTTTGGATTAGATCGGTTATTTAATCAATGTAATAAAATATTTTATGAATATGTGTCTCAAATATATCTAATATATCTACATGTGTACATACATAGTCTGCACCATAGTGTCGAGGTTGTCGACTAAATGCGACTGGTCTGTGAAGTAAACCTGTTTGGTATTGATACCAGTCCAGTACACATTTGAATGCTAATCAGAGCCCAAAAGCTACAACTCTTGCGACCATTGCTTTATGCTGATATCGAGTCTAATTTAAAAGTGCTATTCGGAAGCCAACCCGTCTTCATTATACACGTATATATGTACTCTGAGATTTGAAGAGGTTTCGGACCAAGACACTGGCTTGAACAAATATTAGGTGTGTTATGATAAAATAAAAATAAACTTATTCTGAAAATATTTTTTCTAAATAATCACTTCAAAAATATCACTTTGCTTGATTAAATGTCGTTTTATGTAGGCTTATATTACAAAGATGGTTTAAACCGGCATCGCAGCACATGAGCGCTCGCCACACCAGGAGTATCACTATGCATTGCCAAACATACAAAAACCTTATTATGTCGAAAACAGACAATTATCTGTGGGAAATCCACGCCTAGCACAGCAGATAGGCTCTTGTCTATATCGTACGCATCGTCAACTCATTCCCCCTCAACTACCTCGTGACCACTTTCTATCAAAGGCTTGTTATCCTAACTATAATTACAAATGCGAAAGTAAACCAATTATTATCATTAAATGTTGCAAATAAGTTGTTAGGGGCACAGAAAAGTACATAGTTCCCGAGCGACAGACAAATAAGTAGAAGGCGAGCGAAACCGCGGCGAGGGCCAAAGCTAGGGAGAAGTAATATGAGATATAATTAAATTTCTTTTGTTTATACCAAACACATAGTTTCAAAGAGAATAATTAAAATTGAATTACAAAACACCCTCCACCTGCATATATATATTTTTTTTTAATATTATAGGGGGCAAACGAGCAGACGGGTCATCTGATGGTAAGTGACTACCGTCGCCCATGGACACCTGCAACTCAAGAGTCACAAGTGCGTTGCCGGCCTTTGAGATAGGAGTACGCTCTTTTCTTGAAGGTTTGAAGATCATATCGGTCCGGAAATACCGCAGGTGACAATTTGTTCCAGAGATTGGTTGTACGAGGCAAAAAACTTCTGGAGAACCGCACAGTGGTGGATTGCCAATTATCCAGGTGGTGGGGATGAAAGGCTTATTGGCCCTCGCCGCGGCTTCGCTCGCCTTCAACTTATATGAAACTTCTCAACGTTAGAATAGTTTATCTTTATTTATATGCTAAATTGTATTTTTTCATAATTTTACTAACTTAATTAATAAAAAAACAATGTTTTCTTAAACTCAAAGTCCATAATTCTTATTTCTCAAAATTCAAAGAACAAAATTTCTAGAATTGTGAACTTAACCCTTTCTTTAAATAAAATGTTAAATTAGTCATAAACAAGGTTGACGATTGAAACATAAACCTTCGTTTTGAATGCAATCTAGAGCAAAATACAGCAACTCAATCTATGCCAGAAATACACATATAAAATCAGAAATATAACCTGTGTATTAATATTGTTTTTGGCAACAGCTGGGAATTACATTCGCCAACTTATTAGAGAAATCGAACTGTCCTAACAATAAAAACCTGTAATTATAAACTCCCAAGCCGACTGTTGCGGAGAACTAAATACCTACATAATAATAAATACTACTGCGAGTTATAAACGCAGACCTACCTAACATTTGTACATTCTGTCACGTACTTACATATAATATAATAATATGTATATTTTAAAAGTATGATTCAAGTTAAATGTCCAATTAATTTGGAAATGATATATATATATATATATATATAATACCGCGGATATAACCCCGCAATGTAGCAATTCAGTCGAGTCTCATTGGCAGCGATATCTGTCAGACCTAATAAACATCGTTACTAAATTACAACACAATCGTTGAGCGTCAACAATGCGAGCATAATATACTATTTAGTTAAATTGTTTACACATTAGTGTGCATTTGACACGGAACTAAGCGGACGATGCCGACGACGAGCCACGAACAACCGAGCTATAGGCGCAGGACTATAATTTGTATGTTTAAGCGAACCAAGGTAGCGTTCCTCGATGGGCCTACTCAGTAACCGAGTCGATATCACCATCCACTGATAGCGCGTTCTAGAACCAACTGATAACCAACACTGTGGACAGCGCGTTTTATACATTTGTCTGGTCGTAATGATAGTTTACAGATGTTGCTATAGTCAGTAATTTGTGGTATATAGTGATTATGACGGTAAGCTAGATAGAATAGGGTAGTATTGGTGACGGATCGCCCACGGTGACGGCGCCAGCTCAGCGCTCGCTCAGTTTATAAGTGGCGTGTATAAATAGGCCAACGATTCTGCGTTCACCGAGCTCGGCGCTGGGCGACGGGGACTCCTCATGCTGTTATCATATTTGTGTGGGATAGTGTCGCGGTGGCATCGCATGCAGCCGATGGGCGATAAACATTGTTTTATGCGAGGGCGAGTCGCCTCCCGCCCCCGGCTTATTAATAACATTATGCTCGATTAGGCATGTCCCTCGCGGCGCCTGGGGACGACGCACTCCCGTGCGTTACGTCATCGCCTGAAATACGCCCGAGTTTTACACGAAATCGGCGTTCGGCGGGCGAGGCGCTCCCGGAACGACTCTCCACACGAACAGAATGGAACCGGCCGCCCGTAGTGCCAATCCCGCGGTCAACGACTCCCGAAATAGATGCACAACATGCGCACCTATAGGAAATTAAGAACCGGTCCCGAGCGGCGACACTCTCCGATACCGATAAAAATTCATTTCGAAAGCGGAATCCACCTGAGCGATTAATTTACTGCGGCTTTCACCGGTCGCGTTATCGAGTGGCTGAGTATCGGCAACCGCGCCCGCTGCGCCTGCGCCCCGTGTCGCACGCTGCTGCCGCGTGCTTCCGCGCACCCATCCTCACCGCACCGCACCGCAATCATGTTCTGTACCAACGATGACGGTGCATCACTGTTCAATATTCAAACGAGCACACGTTGATATTCTTCCAAATTAAACTTAAAAATATGAAGATTATTCCGAAGTTCTCATTTGTTCACCTATATGTATAATTTAAATGAAAGGCAGTCCAGTCTAAACGGAAACTTTAAAGAGTAATTAAAAACAGCATAAAGGACAGGCATCTACACGTGCGGTGGTGGCTCGGGCCTTGACCTACATCTTAATATTCGGCAAGCCAAAACTTTCCACCCACTAATGAATAATGTACCGCATCTCAGAGGAATAATCAGCACGTGAATTATACATCTCGGTGCTGACTACCGAGACGGCGAGCGAAGCTAACCGACTCAGCATCGGTCCACAGCGCCACAACCCTGCACCCATCAGCATTCATATGGCAATACATTAGCAACGAATTACTTAGTAGTCAGTGTCTTACACCCCAAGTGAACACAACTTGAGATTGATGTACTTTTCGTGAAAACAATGTTGAGAAGTTTATGTTGTGCGTTTATGTACAAACAGACGTCAGACGCACATATTGCACGAGGTGCGAGGAGGGCGCGGTACGACAGCGGTGGGCGCGCGGCGGCGCGGCTCACGCGGCGCTGGCGTCGGGAATATCGTGCGGCGAGTTAATGAGTTGAAAACGCGTGCTCATTGCCGGCCATGAGGAATTTTAATTAGTTAAGTGGGTTACGTGAGCGACGACGAGGAAACGCAACAGTGCGCGGATTATGTTGATAACATCGACATCGGGAAGCGTTTCTTGCTCCGAACAACTCGGCTGTTACGAGTTTCTTATTACTTACAAGCCAACTAGGTATGCCTCGCCAGACGAGGACTAGGTGCATTACCTAACAGATGGCGTTAATGTTTCTATTATCTATTCAAGCTTGTTTTGTTAATTAGATACT